>CM042406.1:11929724-11987224 GCA_023634145.1 Thymallus thymallus
TAAAATAGCCGACAGCTCCGTCTATTTTTATAACAGTCACAGAGTGAATGGGGCTGCCTGACCTGCAGAATGTGTGTACGGCGTCAGGGTTAGATGGAGTAGACAGAAGCAAGAATGTGGGAGAAAGCCATGGGAAGACAGGGGAGTTAGGGGGAGACAATAAGAGACTGAGCAAAGACAAAGAGAGAAGACAGACATTATGGTGGCAGGAGAGGCTTGTGAAGACAGGGAGAGGGAACCAGGTTTTGGTAGGGGATAGACAGGGAGAGGGAACCAGGGATGGTAGGGAATACTGCACCTCCAACTCTGATTCTAACCAAGACACTGTTGCCTCTGCAGCTGTCAAGGTGAGGGGAGGTGGCTGGGGGAATGTTTCATATTTTGTTTTTGAATCCAAATAATATTTTTCTGAAATAAAACCTGATGAACAGGGAAATACATCTTCACTCTCTGCTTCTTCTCATGCAGCAACAGATGAGCTCAGACAAACTCTCACCCCCTTGTTGACCATTGATGTAAAGCAACAGCAGTCTTCCTTTCAGACACTTACACACACACCGACACACACACACACACACAAATACACACACACACACACACACACACACACACACACACACACACACACACACACACACACACACACACACACACACACACACACACACACACACACACACACACACACACACACACACACACACACACACACACACACACACACACACACACACACACACCATAAAGCAGAGCCCCTTGGGAGCCTGGGGAGGCTGGGAGGTAATATCATCCACTGCCACGGTACTGTAATTACCCACAGTAATCACCAGTACAATGCAAGCTGGGTAGAACACTCAGGTGAAAGACGGCAGAAGGCAATCAGCCCAACAGAGAGGGAGGAGGGGGGTGGGAGGGAAGGCAGTGAGGGAGAGCATATAGCATGAGGAGAGGGAGGGAAGGTAGAAAGAGCAGAGGGAGAGATGGAGGGGGCCATTTTCCATCAAACCAGAGCACCAGGGCCTTAATTACCAGTCGAGTCTTTGGCCCTGCGTTTGTCTCCCCGCTCAGCCAATCTGAAATATGTGTGTGTTTGTGTATTGGTGTGTGTGCTGGTCTCAGCGTCTCTCTCTCTCCCTGCTCACCACTCCTGAAAGGCCCATTATCACACCATGCAGGCTCCAATCAGCTCTGCACTGACTGTGAACATGGTAGACACAGCAGCAGTGGGGCGCAGCATCCACACACACGTACATACACACACACACACACACACACACACACACACACACACACACACACACACACACACACACAGACAGACAGACAGACAGACAGACAGACAGACAGACAGACAGACAGACAGACAGACAGACAGACAGACAGACAGACAGACAGACAGACAGACAGACAGACAGACAGACAGACAGACAGACAGACAGACAGACAGACAGACAGACAGACAGACAGACAGACAGACGCACTGCAATACATGGAGAAAGAGAGAGATGAGGAAAAGAGGGAGGGAGAATGGGAGGTAGATAAAGGTAGAGCAAAAAGATGAATGTGATGTGAGAGAGGTTGATTGCAGAAAGAGGACAGAGGACAGAGGACAGAGGACAGAGGACAGAGAGGACAAAGAGGACAGAGAGGACAGAGAGGACAGAGGACAGAAAGGACAGAGAGAACAGAGGACAGAGGACAGAGAGGACAGAGGACAGAGAGGACAAAGGACAGAGAGGACAAAGGCAATGTATGCCTTTTACAGTATTCACAGTAACCAGAGCAGCACAAGCAAGACAGACCAGTAAGTTCTCACATTATTACAGTAATACTCTACACCAGGGTTCCCCAACTGGCAGTGATTTTATTTGGCCCCCCAAGTTTTCTGAGTAAAAAAAACAACATAATAATATACTGAAAAAATATATATAAACGCAACATGTAATGTGTTAGTCCCATGTTTTATGAGCTGAAATAAAAGATCCCAGTTCATTTCCATATGCACAAAAAGCTTATTTCTCTCTAATTTTGTGGACACATTTGTTTACATCCCTGTTACTGAGCATTTCTCCTTTGCCATGATAATCCATCCACCTGACAGGTGTGTTATATCAATAAGCTGATTAGCATGATCATTACACAAGTGCATCTTGTGTTAGGGTCAATAAAAGGCCTCTCATATTTTGAGTGAGCATGCTATTGGCATGCTGGCTGCAGGAATGTCCACCAGAGTTGCTGCCAGAGACTTGTATGTTCATTTCTTCACCATAAGCCGCATCCAATGCTGCTTTAGAAAATTTAGCAGTAAGTCCAACCGGCCTCACAACCGCAGACCATGTGTATGGCGTTGTGTGGGCGGGCGGTTTGATGATGTCAACGTTGTGAACAGAGTGCCCCATGGTGGCGGTGGGGTCATGGTATGGGCAGGCATAAGCTACAGACAACAAAGACAATTGCATTTTATCGATGGCCATTTGAATGCACGGAAATACCGTGACGAGATCCTGAGGCCCATTGTCGTGCCATTCATCCGCTGCCATTACCTCATGTTTCAGCATGATAATGCACGGCACCATGGATCTGTACACAATTCCTGGAAGCTGAAAATGAGCAATTGTTTTTTATCTTCCACACAATACTGTATATCCATGATCAACACTATAGCTCTCTTCCTTAGACAGTATAATGATTCTCAACTATACATCAAATAAAAAACTTCTGACAATACTGCAAGACCGCTCATAATTCTCATCTAGACAGATTCATGTGTTACACTGTGTCTGATTCATGTGTTACTGTGTGACTGATTCATGTGTTACTGTGTGTCTGAATAATGTGTTACGGTGTGTCTGATTCATATGTTACTGCGTGTCTGATTCATGTGTTACTGTGTGTCTGATTCATGTGTTAGTGTATGTCTGATTCATATGTTACTGCGTGTCTGATTCATGTGTTGCTACTGCTGCTACTACTTCTACTGCTGCTACTGCTGCTACTACTTCTACTGCTGCTACTACTACTGCTGCTATTACTTCTACTGCTGCTATTGCTGCTACTACTACTCCTGCTACTGCTGCTATTACTTCTACTGCTGCTACTGCTGCTACTACGAATCATGTGTTACTGTCTGTCTGATTCATGTGTTACTGTCTGTCTGATTCATGTGTTACTGTCTGTCAGATTCATATGTTACTGTATGTCTGATTCATATGTTACTGTATGTCTGATTCATATGTTACTGTATGTCTGATTCCTATGTTACTGTATGTCTGATTCATGTGCTACTGTGTGTCTGTGTTTGTCAATATTTTTGTCCCTTGCATTCTGCTGGGCTTGTTGTGCAGAAAATTTCTAGCCAGCCTTTTCAATTCATGACATGATACAGGCACATCAAATGGAGAAGCCTTAGTGTCGTTGTTGATGGTGACATTTTCTAGCATTTGACATTTGTCACTTAGTCCTGCTCTTCAAATCAGATCCCCCCTGCTGTGGTTGGAGGGGCAGCTCTGTGTGTGTGCGTGTGTGCGTGAGTGTGTATATGTCCCTGTGTGTATGCGACTGTCTGTGTGCTCTAAAAGATTTGTAGAGTAAATTACTTGAATTTAGTATCTGCAAAAAAACATCTGAAACATGGGCAACATGAAATTGTGCATTTGCATACAATGTGTGTGTGCATGTGTACGTGCATGTATGTGGACGTTTATACGTAGCTATGTGTTTGATAGCTTCTACTGCTGCTACTACTTCTGCTGCTGCTACTGCTGCTACTACTGCTACTGCTGCTGCTACTACTTCTACTACTGCTATTGCTTCTGCTACTGCTGCTACTACTGCTACTGCTGCTACTACTTCTACTCCTGCTACTGCTGCTTTCTACTTCTACTACTGCTACTACTTCTACTGCTGCTACTACTTCTACTGCTACTGCTACTGCTTCTGCTTCTGCTTCTGCTACTGCTGCTATTACTTCCACCACTGCTACTATTGCTACTACTTCTACTGCTGCTACTTCTGCAACTACTTCTACTGCTTCTTCTTCTGCTACTGCTGCTACTACTTCTACTACTGCTATTGCTTCTACTACTGCTGCTACTACTGCTACTGCTGCTGCTACTACTGCTACTACTTCTACTGCTTCTTCTACTGCTGCTACTACTGCTACTGCTGCTACTACTGCTGCTACTACTTCTACTACTGCTATTGCTGCTTTTACTGCTGCTACTACTTCTACTACTGCTATTGCTGCTACTACTGCTGCTACTACTTCTACTACTACTACTGCTACTACTTCTACTGCTGATACTGCTGCTACTACTTCTACTGCTTCTGCTGCTGCTGCTACTACCTCTACTACTGCTATTGCTGCTACTACTGCTGCTACTACTTCTACTGCTGCTACTGATGCTACTGCTGCTACTACTTCTACTGCTGCTACTGATGCTACTGCTCCTACTACTGCTGCTACTACTTCTACTACTACTGCTACTACTACTGCTACTACTTCTACTGCTGCTACTGATGCTACAGCTCCTACTACTACTGCTACTACTTCTACTACTGCTGCTACTACTTCTACTGATTCAACTACTGCTAATACTACTTCTACTACTGCTATTGCTGCTTCTACTGCTGCTACTACTTCTACTACTGCTATTGCTACTTCTACTGCTGCTACTACTTCTACTGCTGCTTCTGCTGATACTATTTCTACTGCTTCTACTACTTCTACTGCTGCTACTGCTGCTACTACTTCTACTGCTACTACTACTGCTGCTATTACTTCTACTTGCTACTGCTGCTACTACTTATACTGCTGCTACTGCTACTACTTCTACTGCTTCTACTACTGCTTCTACTACTTCTACTGCTGCTACTGCTGCAACTACTTCTACTGCTGCTGCTGCTACTACTTCTTCTACTTCGACTGATGCTGCTGCTGCCATTGGCCATCTCTCAGAATATCAATGATGCTGTTTTCAGATAGATAGATGGGGCTGACACGTGCCTCTTTGCCCTGCAGGTTTACCACAGGATGATAGCGGGCACAGCCCTCCCTTAGGTACCCCCACCTGGCAAACGCACACACACAGACGCACACACATACGCAAGCTTACTTGCTAAAACACAAACTACTGCAGGGAAGAACACCCTGCAATAGCTCTCAAACTCAGAAACACACACACACACACATACACAGCCACACTCACAACCACACACACCATCACAGGAGAGGGGGTAGACCAGCTGGAAAACACCCACTCCAGTCTGTCATTACTGACACTGCAACAATGTTTTCTTGAGAATTGAAAATATAATCCAAATAGCATAGTACTGTGCAACCCTTGCTCACACTAGATAGGATTAATACCTCATAATGGTGAGTGAGGCAAGTTGGATAGATGTGAGAAGCTTGCTTTCAGGAACGTAGCTACATATGAGGACAATAGGTAGGTAGGTAGGTAGGTAGGTAGGTAGGTAGGTAGGTAGGTAGGTAGGTAGGTAGGTAGGTAGGTAGGTAGGTAGGTAGGTAGGTAGGTAGGTAGGTAGGTAGGTAGGTAGGTAGGTAGGTAGGTAGGTAGGTAGGTAGGTAGGTAGGTAGGTAGGTAGGTAGGTAGGTAGGTAGGTAGGTAGGTAGGTAGGTTTTGGGTGGATGGATGGATGGATGGATGGATGGATGGATGGATGGATGGATGGATGGATGGATGGATGGATGGATGGATGGATGGATGGATGGATGGATGGATGGACAGATAGCTGTCTAGTCATGATCAACAACCAACTTAACAGAGCTTGAATAATTTTTTAAAGAATAATGTCAAATATTCTACAATGCAGTGTGCAAAGCTCTTGGAGACTAACCCAGACTCACAGCTGTAATCGCTTCAAAAGGTGATTTGAACTTGTATTAAATACTTTACTCGTGCTCCCAAGTGGCACAGCGGTCGAAGGCACTACATCTCCGATACCCTGGTTTGAATCCAGGCTGTATCACAACCTGCCATGATTGGGAGTCCCATAGGGCGGCGCACAATTGGCCAAGCGTCGTCCAAATTTGGCCGGTGTAGGCCGTCATTGTAAATACGATTTTTTATTAACTGACAAGCCTAGTTAAAAAAAGGCTAAATTAAAAATAAATAAAAAATAAAACAATTCTTTCGTAAATGAGATATTTATGTATTTCATTATCAATAAATTAGCAAAACAATCTAAAAACATGTTTTTATTATGTGTTATTGTGTGTAGATAGGTGAGAAAAACGATACATTTAATGAACATTTTTGGGGAATAAGTCCATCTCTACGCAGATGACACCGTTCTGTATACATCTGGCCCCTCTTTGGACACTGTGTTTACTAACCTTCAAACAAGCTTCAATGCCATACAACACTCCTTCCGTGGCCTCCAACTGCTCTTAAACGCTAGTAAAACTAAGTGCATGCTTTTCTATCGAACGCTGCCAGCTCCCGCCCACCGGACTATCATCACTACTCTCGACGGGTCCGAATTAGAATACGTGGACACCTACAAATACCTAGGCATCTGGTTAGACTGTAAACTCAACTTCCAGACTCACATCAACCATCTCAAATCCAAAATTAAATCCAGAATTGGCTTCCTATTTCGCAACAAAGCCTCCTTCACTCATGCTGCCAAACATGCCCTTGTAAAACTGACTATCCTACCGATCCTTGATTTCGGCGATGTCATTTACAAACTAGCCTCCAACACTCTACTTAGCAAATTGGATGTAGTCTATCACAGTGCCATCCGTTTTGTTACCAAAGCCCCATACACTACCCACCACTGCGACCTGTATGCTCTCGTTGGCTGGCCTTCATTATATATTCGTCGCCAAACCCACTGGCTCCAGGTCATCTATAAGTCATTACTAGGTAAATCCCCGCCCTATCTCAGCTCACTGGTCACTATAGCAACACCCACCCGTAGCATGCGCTCCAGCAGGTATATCTCACTGGTCACCCCCAAAGCCAACACCTCCTTTGGCCGCCATTCCTTCCAGTTCACTGCTGCCAATGACTGGAACGAATTGCAAAAATCACTGAAGCTAGAGGTTCCTATCTCCCTCACTAACTTTAAGCGTCAGCTGTCAAAGCTGTCATCACTGCACCTGTATATAGCCCTTCTGTAAATAGCCCACACTACTACCTCATCCCCATATTTATTTTTGTTATTTTCACAAATCTTGCACTCCAGTATCTCTATTTGCACATCATAATTTGCACATCCTTCATTCCTGTGTTAATGATGATAATCTGTAATTTATCTCACCACTATGGTCTATTTATTGTCCTACCTCCTAACCTTACTGCATTTTGCACTACATTTTGCACTCTGTATTTAGATTTTCTATTGTGTTTTTACCATGTTTGTTTACCATGTTTGTTTACTGTGTAACTCTGTGTTGTTTTTTGTCGCACTGCTTTGCTTTGTCTTGGCCAGGTCGCAGTTGCAAATGAGAACTTGTTCTCAACTGACCTACCTGGTTAAATAAAGGTGAAATAAAAAATAAAAAAAAGTCAAGGGGTATGAAGACTTTCTGAAGGCAATGAGAATACAAAACATTAAGAGCATCTGCTCTTTCCATGACATAGACTGACCAGGTGAATCCTGGTAAAAGCTATGATCCCTTATTGATGTCACTTGTTAAATCCACTTCAATCAGTGTAGATGAATGGGAGGAGACAGGTTAAAGAAGGATTTTTAAGCCTTGAGACAATTGAGACATGGATTGTGTATGCGTGCCATTCAGAGGGTGAATGGGCAAGACAAAATATGTATGTGCCTTTTGACGGGGTATGGTAGTAGGTTCACCACCCAAAGGACATCCAGCCAACTTGACACAACCGTGGGAAGCATTGGTGTCGACATGGGCCAGCATCCCTGTGGAATGGTTCCTAATGTTTGGTATACTCAGTGTATATGTATTTAGGAACTCAGTTGGGGTCTCAACTCACTGTTGCATTGTAACATTTCAATGTGGCACCGTCAAAGGATGCCACCTTTTCAAAAAGTCACATTTCTGCCCTTCTAGAGCTTCCCCGGTCAACTGTAAGTGCTGTTATTCTGAAGTGGAAACTTCTAGGTGCAACAAAGGCTCAGCCGTGAAGTGGTAGACCACACAAGCTCGCAGAACGGGACCGCCGTGTGCTGAAGTAAAAATCGTACCTTAGTTCCAGTGAAGGGAAATCTTAACGCTACAGCATACATTCTAGACGATTAGAATGTATACATTGTTGTGGCAACAGTTTGTGGAAGGCCCTTTCCTGTTTCCGCATGACAATTCCCCCATACACAAAGCGAGGTCCATATAGAAATGGTTTGTCGATATCGGCGTCCACATACTTTTGGTCATGTGGTGTATGTCACTCGCTGACATATCTATACAATTTGTTTTAGATTGTTAAATTAATCTGGTCAGTTTAGCCAGCTATCTAAAAAAGCTCTCTCAGATTTCTTGACATAGCATAAGTCAAGATATCATGTGTAGATTCGCAGGAAATTCACTTTTAAACTGCAAAAAAATATCCTCACCCCATTGCAAAATGTGTAGAATTGCTGGAAATTAGCTGTAAAACTGCAACAACAACAAAATCTGTAAAATAAAAACGTATTTGTTTACATTTTGTTAACAAAGTACTTTCTCAGCTAAGAGATCCCTCTGTACGTGTTAAATTACAATCTTTAATCCTGGTTCTGAGGTAATGTGAGTTAATATGTGGTGGCTAATTGTATCGCTAATGTGTTTGTAGATCGACTGAGGTGAATGAAGCTACAGCAACTACTGTGATAATGGCTGGGGTAATTTTAGCTTGTTTTTAGCTGTTCTCCAAATAGCGTTTTATAGTCAATTGTATAGAAATGCAGTAAATGAGCTTGAACTTTCTCAAAGAGAAATTTGACCCAAAGTCATTCTTGTAAATATCTGTGTGAATTTTCTTCCCAGAAGTCAAACACATTCAAGCATATTGTTCCCCCATTACTTCTATTCTGAAAGTGTAATATTACCAAAGGACGTCACACAGCCAAGGTGTTCAATTATCAGTTGGTGATAAAACTTGATAACTCAAGTGAACAGAGTTGAAGTACTAAGTATCTGTACATAAAAAGGTGGCCACTGCCTAATGGCTTCAACTTAGCGTCACAAACCCAGAGTGTCAGTTTTAGCTGGGTGGCACCATGCCTTTTCTGCCAGTGAGGTAATAAGATGGGGATAGCGTCGAGAGCACCATTATACCGCTCACAACCAAACACTCCAAATCAGAGAGATTCAAAGGCTTAATGGCACATACTACATGTATCCCTCTTAATGTGAGACATTTTGCCAAGTGTCTCAGAATTAAGGGGTGCATATGAAATATTGCCCTCTCTAAAAAGGTATTGCAGTTATAGGCTATACTGTATAGCAGGCTACAAGAAAACAGTTGGGAGGTGCCGGAACACAAAGTAAACGGGAGAGGGGGGTGACCTGGGGACCTTATTAATCATCTTTTTAATAAAGCATTGCATGCATATCATCACATATACGCAGAGAGCAATAGAGTAGAGACACTTACAGAAGTTGCACACAGGGGGAACATTTTTAGTAGCCTAGAATCCTGCAAAGTTGTGGCCTTTTTATAAATGCATTTAATCTAATCAAGTAATTTTACATGACTGGAATATTTTTCAATATTGCACAATGACGGGCTACTTTGATGACGGTCTACTTTGACTATGACAAACTGACAATCTGTCATTGTAGAACAATATTTGGAAGTTGATAAAATATTTTGGTAGCCTACAGCATACGGATTAGAGTCTTCTCTTTTCAGCAGAAGCCATTTGCTTTACAACTTGTGTTTTCCTGCGATTGTATTTTAAACATTGCGAAAGGCCTGTTTTGTCTGCATGCTGTTCACTGACAGATTTGCAGTGTGGTGACTGTAGGCTATGCCTTGATATTGGGCTACACACAATCCACAGCTAGGCATTTAAAAAAAAAAAGCTATTGTTTGTCTGTGGCTAAATTATAGGCCTTCTCATGGTGTAGTAGGCTATTTTATAACTTTGGCAAATATATTTATATTTATCATGGGTGTTGCAGTTCCTCCAAAACACTTTGCGCAGCTATGATTCTATAAGGAAATAAATTATGAAGTGCAACGCAGGAGAGATGAGAGTTGCTGGCTCATGTCTATCAGAGCAGAGAGAGGGAGAGAGATCATATAAAGTAAATCTCATTCTATTTCTGTGAGAGATGCGCTTCTCACACAGCCACGACCACACATTGGTCTCAAACATAGAATACAATATTGCGCAAACCATAAGACCGGTCCGGCCCAACCCGAATCAACATTTTTTAGGGGGGCAGGAGAATTAAGTAATAGGCAACTTGAATTAATTGATGAATGAAGGATTTTTCATGCGATGAGAGGTACCGAATCCAGCCATATAGGTTCCGGAACGAAACAGTCCAAAACGGAGAGGTGCCTCAAATTAAGCTGGGTTACCTCCATTTCTAACACTTTGGCAAAGCCAAGACAAATAGTGAAGAACTGCAAATGATAATGATTAGAATTTCTCTACAAATACCAAACATTAATAATCCCACACAGTTATGGAAGCTAAAAAAATAAGATTAATCTGCTACTACTAAGAGTGTGCAGGCGGCCCCTCCCCAACTCATTTTTGGACGAGCTGCAGAATTTTTTTTATATCGATGTCCTGCTGAGATTTTGCTGTTAAATCGAGGTTTTCTGAGAAGGTGAAATGTTTCCGTGCATGGGCGTGTGAATGGGTATCTACTGGAATACACTGCCTTCAGAAAGTCTTACCCCTTTACTTATTACACATTTTGTTGTGTTACAGTCTGAATTCAGAATGGATTACATGTATTGTTTCTCTCACCCATCTAGACACAATACCACATAATGACAATGTGAAAACATTATTATTTTCAAAATTCTTCAAGCTCTGTCAAATTGGTTGTTGATCATTGCTAGACAACCATTTATTGCCATAGAAGTAGATTTAAGTCAAAATTGTAACTCGGCCACTCAGGAACATTCACCGTCTTCTTGGTAAACAACTTCAGTTAGATTTTGCCTTATATTTTAGGTTATTGTCCTGCTGAAAGGTGAATTCATCTCCCAGTGTCTGATGGTAAGCAGACTGAACCAGGTTTTCCAGTTGGATTTTGCCTGTGTTTAGCTCCCTTCCATTTCTTTTTTTATCCTGAAAAACTCCCAAGTCCTTTTAACAATTACAAGCAGATCCATTGTAACGAATGCCCCGATTGGCGCTGCACGACCTCTCCCTCTCCGGCACTCCACCTTGCTGGCGTACTAACCTGCGGCAGGAGAGTGATGGCAGCCACACCCCCTATGGACACACCTGCTCCCTATCATTAATTATTGGCTATATGTTTGTTTTGGTTCACTTGCACCTCATGGATTATTGTTCTGTCAGCCTGACCGTGAGGAGCTGTCTTTTGTTTTGCTTCTTAAGTTATTAAATATCGAAGCTTAAACCTTTATGGTTATCGTTTTGGTTTTTCTTTCACTTTTGCCTCATTTTTACGCATTCGCCACCCTCGCACATCACATCCATAACATGATGCAGCCACCACTACGCTTGAAAATATGGAGACTGGTACTCAGTAATGTTTTGTATTGGATTTGCCCCAAATATAACACCTTGTATTAAGGACAAAAAGTAATTTATTTGCAGTATTACTTTAGTGCCTTGTTGCAAACAGGATGCATGTTTTGGATACGTTTATTCTGTGCAGGCTTCCTTCTTTTCACTCTGTCAATTAGGTTAGTATTATGGAGTAACTACAATGTTGTTGATCCATCCTCAGTTTCTTCCAATTACAGCCATTAAACTCTGTAACTGTTTTAAAGTCACCATTGGCATCATGGTGAAATCCCTGAGAGATTTCCTTCCTCTCCGGCAACTGTGTTATGAAGGGTGCCTGTATCTTTGTTGTGACTGGGTGTATTGATACACCTTCCAAAGTGTAATTAATAACTTCACCATGCTCAAAGGGATATTCAATGTCTGCTTTTTTTTTACCCACCTACCAATAGGTGACCTTCTTTGCGAGGCATTGGAAAACCTAACTGGTCTTTGTGGTTGAATCTGTGTTTGAAATTCACTGCTCGACTGAGTGACCTTACAGATCAGGGCTGGCCCGTGGCATAGGCGGAATAAGCAAATGCTAGGAATGCCGTCCATCCATAAAAAAAATGTAGTGATATTTGTTTTTTGCTAATACTATTTTAATACTATTAATTTGAAATATTACAAAAGAGTGAAAGCCCCCACAACAACATAATACATAGCTTATTAGGCCAGATATTTGGCGAAATAGACAGACATAGCTATATTTCCCAATAGGGAACAATGGGACGACCTCAGATTTCCATGAGTCATTTTTTGTTTTTGTTTACATTTTAACTACAAACAACGTGGACAGGTCTCATTGCCTGTTTTTTCATGATTACTTCAAAACTATGGCAAGCTTCATATTATGAAACTGGGCTCCACGGCGGATGCAGTGAACTAGTTGTTATCAGAATAAAGCATAGTAAAAAATGTAATGTGTCCAGCCTACTACTAGCTAGTTTACTTTGGATGATACTAGTAACATTCGCTAATTTAAATAGCTAGCTAGTTAGAGTTAATGTCAGTTACTTTTACCTTAAACTCATTAGGGATTGTTGGAAAGACTAATCAGGTGTTTGTGGAATAACCTAACCAATCACATCATTTTGAGAAATACACTTTTTCTTTCAAGTGTGCTGCACGAACCATCCACTGTCTGCCTCAAGAAACCAGGCATAGGCCTACATTTTATTGACATCTTAGCTAGTCTAGTTAGCCAACGTTAGCCCTGCCTGTAAAAGTCAATTCAAATGTTTTTCCTTTCCCATCCCATTAATAGTTGTAAGCCATTGCAGTTTCATTATTGATTAGTCTTTCATGTATTATAGCAAACAGCATGCTAGAGAAGTGCTCATTGAATACATGTTTTGTGCATGAATGATAGGTGTAATTACTCTTGCTATTTGTGTTTAGGCTATAATGTGGCTATTTTCATATAGTTTCACCATGAGCAGCTGTTTTATTAATATAATGTAACACCCAATGGTCACATTTACTCCTCTTCTCTCTTCAGATGCACTTTTGAAATACTTGAATCCCACCCTGCAAATCCTGGGCCACCTGCAGACACCTTCTCTACCTTAGTACAGCCGAGTGATGCAGCATCAAGTGCTCCTGTCCCCTCTACCTCAGTACAGCCCAGCGATGCAGCATCAAGCGCTCCTGTCCCCTCTACCTCAGCACAGCCCAGTGTTACAGCATCAGGCATCTACAAAAAGGCTGCACCAATTGACCCTACTGACTGGCCATCTGTTTTAACTGAACAGAGTTTGTTCTCAGAGGATAAAATAAAATAACAGTTTCACGTTTCCGAAACAAAAAGACGGGAGAAGGTGTCAGCATGACTATTTCAATAGTCTTAGTCAATGGAGAAATAATCAAAAGAAGCTGGCTAATGTACTCAAAAAATAATGATAGTTACTACTGCTTCTGCTGCAAAATGTTTTCTCAGAGAGATTTCAAATTGAATAGAGAAGGACTAAGGGATTGGAAAAATGCAAGCCACTTGCTCAAGGCCCATGAGGATAACCAGGAGCACAATACACACATGGCAACATGGAAGGTATTGGAGGTCCGTCTTGCAAAGGGGCTAACAATAGATAAGCAAGAGATGACATTCACTGAGGCTGAGAGAAACAGGTGGCGTGAAGTTCTTACCAGATTGGTGGCAATAATTCAGTCCTTAGCTGAAAGAAACATGGCTTTAAGTGGATCCACAGACACATGAAACAAACCAGACAATGGCAATTTTCTCAAAGAGGTGGAGCTTATGACCATATTTGATCCAGTAATGAAGCAACATGTTGGTAGGGTGGAAAGTGGAGCTGGCAATCACACGCATTACATGGGCAAAATAATCCAAAATGAACTGATAGCACAAAAATACTGTAAAAAATTGTGGAAAAGATCAAAATATCAAAGTATTTCTCCATTATTTTAGATTGCACCCCTGATCTGAGTCAGAAGGAACAGCTCTCTGTCATTGTCAGCATTGTGTTTCTGGAAGACATACCACAAATTAAAGAACATTTCATGAGCTTTCTTGTGGCAGAGGAGTCAACAGGGGAAAGTTTGTCATCTCTCATCCTCAAAAGGCTGGAGGAGCTGAACATCCCCTTTGAGGACTGCAGAGGACAGTGCTATGACAACGGTGCCAACATGAAGGGAAAGAATAAAGGTGTTCAGGCTAGGCTGCTTCAACAGAACCTTTTTTGTCCCATGTGGTGCCCACACTTTAAATCTGGTGGTAGCTGATGCTGCTAAGAGCTCACCAGATGCCATTAGCTACTTTGGATATTTAGCAAAATTATGCAAACTCTTCTCAGCCTCCACCCATAGATGGGATATCCTCCTGAAACATGTCAAACACACCCTGAAATCATGGTCAGAGACCAGATGGGAAAGCAGGACAAGGTACCAGGCTGGGCAAGTCAGAGAGGCTCTTCTGGAGGTGAGGGAAACTACTGCAGACCCTGTGGTGAAAGTTGAAGCCCAGTCTTTGACTGAGGAGAATGGATCCTACCATTTTTCTATTTGCACAGTCATATGGTATGACATCCTCAACAAGATCCAGCATGTGAATAAACTGATGCAGTCACCCTCTATGCAGCTAGAAGTGGCTGTCGACTTGCTGAAGAGAACCAGAGATTCCCTTACCTGCTACAGAAACACTGGATTTTCTGATGCACAGACAACTGCAAAGAAAATGTGCAAGGAGATGAACGTGGAGGCTGTATTCAAACAAAAGCGGTTGAAAACCACAAAAAGGCACTTTGGTTATGAGGCTCCAGATGAGCCTATTGGTAATGCACTTCTAAAAATGGAAACCACATTTTTTGATGTGGTAGTGGATACAGCCCTCTCTTCACTTGATGAGAGTTTTCAGAGCCTTGGAGAGGTGAATGACACATTTGGAGTGCTCCTCTATTTCCCCAACATGTCAAAAGAAGAGATGCTAGAGCACTGTCAAACCCGGAGCACTGCTCTAAGCCATGACGAACAGACAGATATTTATGGGAGGGAACTTGCTGTGGAAATGCAAAACTTTCCACATTTGCCATCAAAAAACATGACAAACATGAAACTCTTGACCTTCCTGCACGAGAAGAAGCTGACAGAAATGTACCCCAATATGTGAGTAGCACTGAGAATCACTGCCACTCTTCCTGTTACAGTGGCTGCTGCTGAAAGGAGCTTCTCTAAGATCAAACTGATTAAAACCTACCTGAGATCTACTGAGGTGCAAGAACGTCTCAGTGGACTTTCCATCATTAGTATAAATCATGTGGTCTCACAACAGCTGTCTTATGATGATATCATAGATGACTTTGCTGCAAGAAAGGCAAGGCGAGTAAGGCTGTAGAACAATGCTACATTAGGTTTTTGTAATATAGTTAGTTTTTTGTGCAATACTCTTATTTACTGTATAATTCGTTTTATGTCACTTGTTTGCTGCAAGAAAGGCAAGGCGAGTAAGGCTGTAAAAAGGTCTCTGTAATATAGTTTTTTTGTGCAATACTCTTATTTATATTGTATTTATAATTAATTTTATGTCACTTATTTCTTTAATACTGTTTTTATTTTGTGGGTGGGTTTTGTTTCTAAAATAAAGACAATCTCAAAGACATAAAGCTATGCAGTTTCTGTGTGAGTGTATGAACACAATGATCGGTAGTGGAATTGGCTGCGATGCAAGGGGCACCAGCTATAATCTTGCCTAGGGCACCAAATTGGTCAGGGCCGGCCCTGTTACAGATAATTGTATTTTTGGGGTACAAAAATTAGGTAGTCCTTCAAAAACCATGTTTCACACTATTATTGCACACAGAGTAATTAACTGACTTAATTACACTTTACATTTTACTTATTTAGGCTTGCCATATCAAAGGGGTTGAATACTTATTGATTCAAGACAGCTTTTCTTTTTTATTAATTTGTAAACATTTCTAAAAACATCATACCACTTTGACATTATAGGGTATTGTGTGTAGGCCAGTGACAAATAAAACAACATTGAATACATTTTAAACCCAGGCTGTAACACAACTAAATGTGGAAAAAGTCAAAGGGTGTGAATACTTTCTAAAGTCTCTGTGTGTATTGGATGCTGGAATAGCCTCTGCACACAGTGCATGTTTCTGAACAAGTGTGCGTGTGTGTGAGTGTCACAGGGAGTTGTGCTGCATGGCACGAAGCTGCTCCAACCGTCCATCTGCCGAGTTTCTGCAGATTCCACAGTCCACCTGAGCCCACTCCGCTACCCCAAATGTACACACACATACAAACACACACACACAGTCGCACATGGGTGTCTGTAACGAATGCCCCGCGCTGAGCGGCGGTCCCTCCTCCTCTCCAGCGATCATCCTCGCCGGCGTTCTAACCGGCGGTCGGGGGAAGATGGTCACTATTGAACCCTGTGTGTTTTGGTTCACCGCTCGCGGGTTATTGTCTTATGTGTATTGCTGTTTCCTCATTAAATGTTTAGATCTTTCATCCATTCAATCTGTTTGTTTCGCCTCTTCTCTCACTTTCACCCCTCGCAATATCACAGTGTCATACAGCGGGTGAAATAAGTATTGAACACGTCACCATTTTTCTCAGTAAATATATTTCCAAAGGTGCTATTGACATGACATTTTCACCAGATGTTGGTAAAAACCCAAGTAATCCATACATACAAAGAAACCAAAACAAATACGTTCAGAAATTAAGTTATGTGTAATAATGTGAAATGACACAGGGAAAAAGTATTGAACACATGAAGAAAGGGAGGTGCAAAAAGGCATGGAAAGCCAAGACAACAGCTGAAAACTATCAGTAATTAATAAGCAATCCAGCCCACTGTCAGTGCAAATTAATATCAGCTGGTTCAGTCCCAACTGATGGCCAACAAAAAGGTCTCATTGACAAGGTGTCACAGAAGACACATCTTATGATGGGTAAAAGCAAAGAGCTGTCTCAAGACATTCGCAACCTAATTGTTGCAAAACATAATGATGGCATTGGTTATTTTGGCGCATTTCTAAGCTTCTGAATGTTCCAGTGAGCACTGTTGGGGCCATAATACGGAAGTGGAAAGACAATCATTTCACCATAAATTTGCCTCGACCAGGTGCTCCTCGCAAGATTTCTGACAGAGGAGTGAAAAGAATAATCAGAAGAGTTGTCCAAGAGCCAAGGACCACTTGTGGAGAGCTTCAAAAAGACCTGAAAATTAGCAGGTACTGTTGTCTCAAAGAAAACAGTAAGTAATGCACTCCACCGCCATGGCCTGTATGCACGCTCACCACGCAAGACTCCATTGCTGAAAAAAAAGCATGTTGAAGCTCGTTTAATGTTTGCTGCACAACATTTGGAAAAGCCAGTGAAATACTGGGAGAATATAGTGTGTTCAGATGAGAGCAAATTTGTACTGTTTGGATGTCATAATACACACCATGTTTGGAGGAGAAATGGCACTGCACATCACCCTAAAAACACCATACCAACAGTGAAGTTTGGAGGTGGGAACATCATGGTGTGAGGCTGCTTTTCAGCAAATGGTACTGGCAAACTTCACATAATTGAAGGAAGGATGAATGGGCAAATTTACCGAGACATTCTTGACAAAAATCTGCTGCCATCTACCAGGATGTTGAAGATGAAACGAGGGTGGACATTTCAGCAAGACAATGATCCCAAACACACAGCCAAGAAATCTCTCAATTGGTTTCAAAGAAAGAAAATACAGCTGCTAGAATGGCCCAGCCAATCACCTGACTTAAATCCCATTGAAAATCTATGGAAAGAACTGAAGATCAAGATTCATAGAAGAAGCCCACGGAACCTTCAAGATTTGAAGACTGTTTGTGTGGAAGAATGGGCCAAAATCACACCAGAGCAATGCATGCGACTAGTTTCTCCATACAGGAGGCGTCTTGAAGCTGGCATTACCAACAAAGGCTTTTGTACAAAGTATTAAATACATATCAGTAAATGTGTTCAATACTTTTTCCCTGTGTCATTTCACATTATTACACATAACTTAATTTCTGAACTTATTTGTTTTGGTTTCTTTGTATGTATGGATTACTTGGGTTGTTACCAACATCTGGTGAAAATTTCATGTCAATAGCACCTTTGGAAATATATTTACTGAGAGAAATGGTGACGTGTTCAATACTTATTTCAGCCGCTGTATGCTTATCTCGCCTAACCTCCAATTAATAGGAACCTCGCAAACATTTACTGTATATGAGCATAAGTAAGCTCTTTTCACTCAAATCACATCCCAATTTAATAGTATCATACAACTGCAGAAAACCATTTTTTGAGAAGTGTTTAGCTGTTATCCACACTCTATTTGTCATGCTGACCAATAAGCTAAAGTGTTGGCTGTTGTAGCGTGGTTGTGTAAAGCGACGACAGCCATCTATTTTTCAGAGCAGCCCTCTTCCTGACCTCATTTAGTGTCAACAGTAGTTGTCTGCTCAGTATACACTATCACATGTCCTTCTTCCACAAAAGGCCTGGAGTACACTAAGCCCCATGTGGCCGAGCTGTGGCAGAGTGTCCTTCAAATGTTTGGTAGGGGGAGGGGAGGGGGTGACAGGGAGGTATTTTTGTACTTTTTCCATATTCTGCTCCATATCCCTCACTCTTCTATCCTCTATTTCTCTGTTCTTCTCTCTCTCACCCTCTTTCTCACTCTCACTCTTGCTCCCCCCTTATTTATCTATATTAAATTGCAATATTTTTATCTTTTTCTTTTCACTTAACACTCTGTAACAATGTATAGTGTACATATTCAGCCATCCACCCATACTATGCAATGTCTTTTTATAGCTGTTTTGCACTCCAGACTTCTTGTATTTTTATACATTTAAATACTGCCGCTCTATGTGTCATGTATCGTGTATCTGTCTTTTGTGTATTTTCGTTCTGGCATTTTGCACCTGCCCTGTGGTTTTTCGTAGCTGCTTATCAGTAAATGTGATAAGAAGAAATTCCCCCACAGGGATCAATAAAGTATCTATCTATCTATCTATCTATCTATCTATCTATCTATCTATCTATCTATCTATCTATCTATCTATCTATCTATCTATCTATCTATCTATCTATCTATCTATCTATCTATCTATCTATCTATCTAGCCATGTTCAGCCCTCCTCCCCGACCTCCCTCTCTCTTCTCTCTCTCTCTCTCTCTCTCTTGCTCTCTCTCTTGCTCTCTCTCTCTTGCTCTCTCTCTTGCTCTCTCTCTTGCTCTCTCTCTTGCTCTCTCTCTTGCTCTCTCTCTCTCTCAAAGGGCTTTATTGGCATGGGAAACATACAGCGGGTGAAATAAGTATTGAACACGTCACCATTTTTCTCAGTAAATATATTTCCAAAGGTGCTATTGACATGAAAGTTTCACCAGACGTTGGTAACAACCCAAGTAATCCATACATACAAAGAAACCAACACAAATAAGTTCAGAAATGATGTTCCCTGGTCGAGGCAAATTTATGGTGAAATTATTGTCTTTCCACTTCCGTATTATGGCCCCAACAGTGCTCACTGGAACATTCAGAAGCTTAGAAATGTGCCTATAACCAATGCCATCATTATGTTTTGCAACAATTAGGTTGCGAATGTCTTGAGACAGCTCTTTGCTTTTACCCATCATGAGATGTGTCTTGTGTGACACCTTGGCAATGAGACCTTTTTGAAGACCATCAGTTGGGACTGAACCAGCTGATATTAATTTGCACTGACAGGGGGCTGGATTGCTTTTTAATTACTGATAGTTTTCAGCTGTTGTCTTGGCTTTCCATGCCTTTTTGAACCTCCCTTTCTTCATGTGTTCAATACTTTTTCCCTGTGTCATTTCACATTATTACACATAACTTAATTTCTGAACATATTTGTTTTGGTTTCTTTGTATGTATGGATTACTTGGGTTGTTACCAACATCTGGTGAACATTTCATGTCAATAGCACCTTTGGAAATATATTTACTGAGAAAAATGGTGACGTGTTCAATACTTATTTCACCCGCTGTATGTTACATTGCCAATGCAAGTGAAATATATAAACAAAAGTGAAATAAACGTCAAAAATGAACAGTAAACACTACACACAAAAGTTTCAAAGGAATAGATAATATTTCAAATGTCATATTATGGCTATGTATTAAAATTATAACGATGTGCAAATAGATAAAGTACAAAAGGGAAACTAAAAAACATAAATATGGGTTGTATTTACAATGGTGTTTGTGCTTCGCTGGTCACAAATATTGCTGCTGTGATGGCACACTCTGGTATTTCATCCAATAAATATTTGTTTTCAAATTCTTTGTGGGTCTGTGTAATCTGAGGGATATATGTATCTCTAATATGGCAGAAGGTTAGGAAGTGCAGCACAGTTTCCACCTCATTTTGTGGGCATAGCCTGTCTTCTGTTGATAGCCAGGTCTGCCTACGGCGGCCTCTCTCAATAGCAAGGTTATACATAGCTTTCGTTAATTTTGGATGAGTCACAGTGGTCAGGTATTCTGCCACTGTGTACTCTCTGTTTAGGGCCAAAAAGCATTCCAATTTGCTCTGTTTTTTTTCCGTAAATTCTTTCCTATGTGTCAAGTAATGATCTTTTTGTTTTCTCATGATTTGGTTGGGACTAATTGTGTTGCTGTTCTGGGGCTCTGTGTGGTCTGTTTGTGTTTGTGAACAGAGCCCCAGGATCAGCTTGCTTAGGGGACTCTTCTATAGGTTAATCTCTCTGTAGATGATGGCTTTGTTATGGAAGGTTTAGGAATCACTTCCATTTAGGTGGTTGTAGAATTTAACGGCTCTTTTCTGAATTTTTACAATTAGCGGGTATCGGCCTAATTCTGCTCTGCATGCATTATTTGGTGTTTTACGTTGTACAAGATGTTTTTGCAGAATTCAGCATGCAGAGTCTCAATTTGGTGTTTGTCGTAATTTGTGAATTCTTGGCTGGTGAGCGGACCCCGGACCTCACAATGATAAAGGGCAATGGGTTCTATAATTGATTGAAGTATTTTTTAGCCAGATCATAATTGGGATGTCGAATTTTATATTCCTTTTGATGGCCTTGTTTCCTTGTCTCTCAGATCATTCACAGCTTTGTGGTGCTGATGTTAAGGCTAAGGTAGGTATCATTTTTTGTGTGCTCTAGGGCAACCGTGTCTAGATGGAATTTGTTTTTGCGGTCCTGGCAACTGGACCTTTTTTTGGAACATCGTTATTTTTGTCTAACTGAGATTTACTGTGGGGCCCAGGTCTGACAGAATCTGTGCAGAAGATCTAGGTGCTGCTGTAGGCCCTCCTTGGTTGGGGACAGAAGCACCAGATCATCAGCAAACAGTAGACATTTGACTTCAGATTCTAGTAGGGTGAGGCCAGGTGCTGCAGACTGTTCTAGTGCCCTCGCCAATTCATTGTTATGCACTACTGCTCGTCTAATATCTCATTCCAAAATCATGGGCGTTAATATGGAGTTGAGGGCAGCTAGAGTTTTCCTGGCATCCGCCAAACCCATATTGTTCGGTCGGACTGCCAGTTGGTGAAGCGTGATTCATCACTCCAGAGAACACGTTTCCACTGCTCCAGAGTCCAATGGCGGCTGGCTTAACACCACTCCAGCTGACGCTTGGCATTGTGCATGGTGATCTTAGGCTTGTGTGCGCCTGCTCGGCCATGGAAATCTATTTCATTAAGCTCCAGACGAACAGCTCTTGTGCTGACGTTGCTTCCAGAGGATGTTGGAAACTCGGTAGTGAGTGTTGCAACCGAGGACACACCATTTTTATGAGCTGCACGCTTCAGCACTCGGCAGTTCCATTCTTTGAGCTTGTGTGGCCTACCATTCCGTGGCTGAGCTGTTGTTGCTCCTAGACGTTTCAACTTCACAATAACAACACTTACAGTTGACCGGGCAGCTCTAGCAGAGCAGAAATTTGACACAATGACTTGTTGGAAAGGTGGCATCCTAAGACGTTGCCACATTGAAAGTCACTGAGCTCTTCAGTAAGGCCATTCTACTGCCAATGTTTGTCCATGGAGATTGCATGGCTGTGTGCTTGGTTTTATACACCTGTCAGCAAAGGGTGGGGCTGAAATAGCCGAATCCACTCATTTAAAGGGATCTCCACATACTTTTGAATATATAGTGCTCTGAAAGGCTGGTCATGGCTCACATCAAACCCTAGACCCACTCCAATTCGCATACCACCCCAACAGATCCACAGATGACGTAATCTCAATCACACTCCACACTGCTCTTTCCCACCTGGACAAAAGGAACACCTATGTGAGAATGCTGTTCATTGACTACAGCTCAGTGTTCAACACCAAAGCTCATCACTAAAATAAGTAACCTGGGATTAAACACCTCGCTCTGCAACTGGATCCTGGACTTCCTGACAGGCCGCTTCCAGGTGGTAAGGGTAGACAACAACACATCTGCCACGCTGATCCTCAACACGGGGGCACCTCAGGGGTGCGTGCTTAGTCCCCTCCTGTACTCCCTGTTCACCCACAACTGTGTGGCCAAGCACGACTCCAACACCATCATTAAGTTTGCTGACAACACAACGTGGTAGGCCTGATCACCGACAACAATGAGACTCCTATAGGGAGGAGGTCAGAGACCTGGCAGTGTGTTGCCAAGACAACAACTTCTCCCTCAATGTGAGCAAGACAAAGGAGATTCTCGTGGACTACAGGAAAAGGAGGGCCGAACATGACCCCATTCACATCAACAGGGGCTGTAGTGTAGCGGGTAGAGAGTTTCAAGTTCCTTGGTGTCCACATCACCAACAATCATGATCCAAACACACCAAGAAAGTCGTGAAGATGGCACGACAATGCCTTTTCTTCCGCAGGAGACAAGATTTGGCATGGGTCCCCAGATCCTCAAAAAGTTCTACATCTACACCATCGAGAGCATCCTGAACGGTTGCATCACCGCCTGGTATTGCAACTGCTTGGCATCCAACCGTAAGGCACTAAAGAGAGTAGTATGCATATGGCCCAGTACATTACTGGGGCCAAGGTTCCTGCCATCCAGGACCTATATACTAGGTGGTGTCAGAGGAAGGCCCAAAAAAAGTAATAGGCAAGTGGTACCGGAGCACCAAGTCTAGGTCCAAAAGGCTTCTTAACAGATTCTACCCCCAAGCCATAAGACTGCTGAACAATGAATCAAATGCATAATTTTTTTTACTTTAGATTATTAACTATTTTTTCTTCAAACTGCATTGTTGGTTAAGGGCTTTTCACGGTATTCAGCGCATTTGACAAACAACATTTGATTTGATTTGATAGTGTATGTTAAAGAGGGTGGGGCTCAAGCTGCATCCGTCTCATCCCTCAGCCCTGTGGAAAGAAATGTGTGGGTTTTTTGACAATTTTAACTGAACACTGTTTGTGTACATGGATTTTCTCTGTCATCTCTCACTCTCTCTCTCTCTCTCTCTCGCTCTCTCTCTCTCTCTCTATTTCTCTCTCTCTCTCTCTTTCTCTCTCTCTCTCTCTCTATCTCCCTGTCTGTCTTTGTGTCTGCCACCTCCTCTACTCCCCACCTCCTCTACTCCTCTACTCCCCACCTCCTCTACTCCCCACCTCCTCTACTCCTCTACTCCCCACCTCCTCTACACCTCTACTCCCCACCTCCTCTACACCTCTACTCCCCACCTCCTCTACTCCTCTACTCCCCACCTCCTCTACACCTCTACTCCCCACCTCCTCTACACCTCTACTCCCCACCTCCTCTACTCCTCTACTCCCCACCTCCTCTACTCCTCTACACCCCACCTCCTCTACTCCTCTACTCCCCACCTCCTCTACTCCTTTACTCCCCACCTCCACTACACCCCACCTCCTCTACTCCTCTACTCCCCACCTCCTCTACTCCTCTACACCCCACCTCCTCTACTCCTCTACTCCCCACCTCTTCTACTCCCCACCTCCTCTACTCCTCTACACCCCACCTCCTCTACTCCTTTACTCCCCACCTCCACTACACCCCACCTCTACTCCTCTACACCCCACCTCCTCTACTCCTCTACTCCCCACCTCCCCACTTCCTCTACTCCTCTACTCCCCACCTCCTCTACTCCCCACCTCCTCTACTCCTCTACACCCCGCCTCCTCTACTCCCCACCTCCTCTACTCCCCACCTCTTCTACTCCTCTACACCCCACCTCCTCTACTCCTCTACTCCCCACCTCCTCTACTCCTCTACTCCCCACCTCCTCTACTCCTCTACACCCCGCCTCCTCTACTCCCCACCTCCTCTACTCCCCACCTCTTCTACTCCTCTACACCCCACCTCCTCTACTCCTCTACACCCCACCTCCTCTACTCCTCTACTCCCCACCTCCTCTACTCCTTTACTCCCCACCTCCACTACACTCCACCTCTACTCCTCTACATCCCACCTCCTCTACTCCTCTACTCCCCACCTCCTCTACTCCTCTACTCCCCACCTCCTCTACTCCTTTACTCCCCACCTCCACTACACCCCACCTCTACTCCTCTACTCCCCACCTCCCCACCTCCTCTACTCCTCTACTCCCCACCTCCTCTACTCCCCACCTCCTCTACTCCTCTACTCCCCACCTCCCCATCTCATCTACTCCTCTACTGCCCACTGCTCATCACTCCCACTGCTTTGATGCTCTGTTCTCCCGTGGTGTTATAGTCATGTTGGTAGTGGAGTGCTGTTATTGTGCCTGCCTGCCTTTGTATCCTTATCCCCATTATCATAGTTGTGTTCATTCACTAGAGATCCCCCCACTGCTAGCCTTCTTCTTCTTCTTCTTCTTCTTCTTCTTCTTCTTCTTCTTCTTCTTCTTCTTCTTCTTCTTCTTCTTCTTCTTCTTCTTCTTCTTCTTCTTCTTCTTCTTCTTCTACCACCACTGAGTCTCTCATCTAGCTGGCTTCCTGTCCTAGTTTCTACTATCATTCATCGCTCCCTCCCTGACTAGCTGCTCGTGGATATATTCCACAGACGAGTTGAAAACCTCTTTTCTCTCATGTGTTTTCTGGCTCAGTCACAGAGTGTGACTGCTCTCGACAAAACAATGCTGGGCTAGTGTGGCATGGCAGTCAAGAATGTCTCTAATTGCAGCAGAACAAAAGACCCTGATGTATTCCTTACAGAGAGAGAGAGAGAGAGAGAGAGAGAGAGAGAGAGAGAGAGAGAGAGAGAGAGAGAGAGAGAGAGAGAGAGAGAGGAGAGTAGGGATAGAGATAGATAGATAGATAGATAGGTACTTTATTGATCCCCCGGGGGGGAAATTTCATAAGAGAGAGAGAGAGAGAGAGAGAGAGAGAGAGAGAGAGAGAGAGAGAGAGAGAGAGAGAGAGAGAGAGAGAGAGAGAGAGAGAGAAGAGCAGGGATAGAGAGAGAAAATATTAAACATGTTGTGTGGTGGGAATCTCTGAAATGACGCATAAGAGCTTGTTATTCTTTTCATAATGGGAGTGACGCTTCAACCCGCAGGTGGAAAGAGTGGACGACCCTTGAAAACAGTTGGTGATCATGATGTTCAGTCTCCTTTCACCAGTTCATAGCAGGGTTTTCTATCATTACACCTCCTAGTGTGTTTACTGGCTGCTGCTCCTCCCACGTCAACACAGGAGCTGGATCAAACCACATCCTCTGTTTCCTCTGTTAATCCCTTTATCTCCCTTCTGAGGATTCAGAGGAATGTACTATACAGACTTTAGAATACAGGGATGGAGACAGAGATGGGGAGCTCTGCTTTTTTCATGGCAAACCCATTCCATGTCTCTGTTGCCAGTGAAGATGTTATCTTGTAGGGAGGCTCAGCCCCCGAAGTGACTTATCAAGAATTTCCTTTGTGTTGTCTTAAGAATTCTGCATTATCTCTCCACCCCATTCTGTCAAACGTCTGGGAAGCAGAGGTTCTGTTGTCTTTACATCCTGTAGGTCTGATATCTGACTGGAGGTTAACTTTACAGTATTCTATTAGTTAACAACTGCGATTTTGAATCCAAATGGTCAAATGGTTATAAAAGGGTCTTAGATTCATTGTCTCCCTCTCTTTCTTTGTCCCTGACCTGCGCTGGTGAGATACAATCTCTTTCTTTCTCTCTTCCCCCCAGGGACTCTTGGGGCATCGTCTTTCAAGCTATGACTTCTCTTTATCTCTCCCTCTCTGATCTTGCCTAGAATAATGCTTTGTAACTTCAGCTTTGAATCCATTAATTTGACAATGTTAATTAAACACACTTGCATGTAGAATTCCATTCTCAGACCTTTATTGACCTTTCAACTATAGTCTCTTGCATATTGCTGGATTATCTTTATGGAGTCAGATAAATGGCATACTCCTGAAGTTATTTAGGCTTGCCATAACAAAGGGCTGAATACTTCAGATTTTCATTTTTTATTAATTTGTAAAAATATAATTATTCTTTTATATTATTGGGTATAGATCGGTGACACAAAATCTAAAAGTACCACTCTCCATGTTTTCAAGCATGGAGGTGGTTGCATCATGTTATGTGTATACTTGTCATTGGCAAGGACTAGGGAGTTTTTTGGGGGATAAAAAGAAAAGGAATAGAGTTTAGCAAAGCTTAGACTGCCATGCCACAAAGCTCTTAGAGACTTACCCAGAATGACTCACAGGTGTAATCACTGCGAAAGGTGACTTGGATGGTTGAATACTTATCTTATCAAAATACAGTATATTAGTGTTTTACTTAATTGACATTTTTCTTCCACTTTGACAGAGTAATTTGTGTAGATTGTTGACAAAAATGTCAATTAAATCCTTTTTAATCCCAGTTTGTAGCATAACAAAATGTGGAAAAAGTCAAGGGGTATGAATACTTTCTGAAGGCACTATATAATACATAAAAATAATGCGTCACTAAAATCTGTCAGTCTTTGATTCTCTCTCTCATTCTGTCTGCATGTCTCTCTTCCTTCCTCTTTCACTCTCCTCCCCCGTTCCCTATCTCCATCGCTCCAACGCAAAAGAGGCAGCTGTGCTGTGTTGTGCTACGAAGTGTGCCAGTGGAACCCTCTGTTGTGTGTGCCACTCGAGCCGCGTCTGTTTATGGCGAGGAGAACTAATAATATCGCCTCCCCTCTAGCTCTGCCCCTCTCTTCCACACAGTCTCTCCTCTCCTCTGAAACAGAAGCAGGGCAGCCAGAGATGAAAGAGACTGATGCCACACTCAGCCAGGAAAGAATTCATCATCTCCCACAACACAGCTGGGCCCTGGAAGACATTAAAGCCAAACCCACATCACAATCAGGCCCAATTACTGAGCTGCATGCACCACAAAATAAAGAATAAAGGAAAATGAGGGTTTTAGTGCATTTTCCACATTTTGTTACGTTACAGCTTTATTCTAAAATGTATTTAAAAAAAAAAATGTATTTCATCAATCTACACATTATACCCCATAATGACAAAGTGAAAACAGGTTTTTAGAAAGGTTTGTAAATGTATAAAAAATAAAATAATGAAATACCTTATTTAGATAACTTTCAGACCCATTGCTGTGCGAGCTCAGGTGCATCCTGTTTCCATAGATCATCCTCGAGATGTTTCTACAACTTGATTGGAGTCCACCTATGGTAAATTCAACTGATTGGACATGATTTGGAAAGGCACAAACCTGTTTATATAAGGTCCCACAGTTAACAGCGCATGTCAGAGCAAACACCAAGCCATGAGGTTGAAGGAATTGTCTATAGAGCTCCGAGACAGGATTGTGTTGAGGCACAGATCTGGGGAAGGGTACTAAAAATATATATATATTAATAATAATAAAACAGCACTGAAGGTCCCCATGAACACAGTGGCCTTCATCATTCTTAAATGGAAGTTTTCCTAGAGCTGGCCGCCCGGGCCAAACTGAGCAATCGGTGGAGAAGAGTCTTGGTGGTTCCAACTTCTTCGATTTAAAAATGATGGAGGCCACTGTGTTCTTGGGGACCTTCAATGCTGCAGAAATGCTTTGGTACCGTTCCCAAGAGTTCTGCCTCAACACAATCCTGTGACAGAGCTCTATGGCCAATTCCTTTTACCTCATGGCTTGGTTTTTGCTCTGACATGCACTGTCAACTATGTGACCTTATATAGACAGGTGTGTGCCTTTCCAAATCATGTCCAATCAATTGAATTTACCACAGGTGGACTTCAATCAAGTTGTAGAAACATCTCAAGGATGATAGATGGAAACAGGATGCACCTGAACTCAATTTAGAGTCTCATAGCAAAGGGTCTGAATTCTTATGTAAATAAGTATTTATTTATTTAATAAATCTGCAAATATTTCGCTTTGTCATTATGGGGTATTGTGTGTAGATTGAAATGTCACTTTTTTTTTTTTAATCCATTTTAGAATAAGGCTGTAACGTAACAAAATGTAGAAAAAATGAATGGGGTCTGAAAACCACACCCTCTACACCTCAGACTTCAGATATAACTCTGAAACCACCTGCAGAAGTTCTCGGATGACTCCGCAATTGTAGGGAGCATTAGGGGTGGGCAGGAGGAGGAGTACAGGAGCACAATCAATGACTTTGTGGTGTGGTGTGAGCAAAACCACCTTCAGCTCAACATCAGCAAAACAAAGGAGATGGTTGTGGACTTCAGGAGAACCAAGGCCCAACCGACTGCAGTCCCTATACAGGGGATGGATGTGGAAATGGTTGGTTCCTGGGAGTCCATATGGACAGCAGGCTGGAATGGGCTGGTAACACCGGGGCCCTGTACAAAAAGGGCCAGAGCCGACTCTACTTTCTGAGGAGGCTTAGGTCCTTCAACGTGTGCAGTAAACTGCTGCATACTTTCTACCAGTCTGTGGTGGCCAATGACATCTTTTTTGCAGTGGTGTGCTGGGGCGCCAACATAAAGGCTGGTGATGCTTCTCGGGTAAATAAGCTGATCAGGAAGGCTAGCTCTGTTCTGGGGATTAACCTTGACACTCTAGAGGAGGTGGCGGAGAGAAGGATCCTGGCCAAACTGCTGGCCATCATGGACAACGTCACCCACCCTCTGCATGCCATGGTTATGATGCAGAGGAGCAACTTCAGTCACAGACTGATCCCACCACGGTGTGCCAGAGAGAGCTAAAGGAGGTCCTTCCAGCCGCCGACTATTAGACTGTTTAATGCCTCACCGGGTTGCCTGCCGTCGGCAACATAGACCTGGAACTGGTGGGGTGTTAGGACCTAGTTTAACAATTAGGCATCCATCCATCCTTGAGTTACTCTCTGGTCTGTAATCACTCATTCATTCAGGACATATTTATTCAGCACTCATTCATTCATTCATTTAGGACTGTATATACATATTCATGTACAGTTGTTATATCATATCACGTGCAATAATATAAGTAAACTGAACTTACATAGTCATTTACTCAAGACTGTGTATTAGTATCCTGTCAGTAGTATCTTTTTTTTCATTGCATTTATTATATTGAATGTGTAATACGTGCATTTATCTGTAATTAAACCCTGCACTGTATTTTAAGGGAATTATTATTATTACCCTAAATTATATCATACGCACATTTAGCTATTAAAGTATCTCTTCCTGACATTTACCTGTATAGTTAATTTAACCATGCAAATATTCCCTTACCTGTACATTTAACCAGACTGTATATTAAGTAAACTATTATTACCCTCACTTATATCATACGCACATTTGTCTATTTAAGTATATTTGTCTCCCGTCAACCTGTATAGTATAGTTAACCATGCAAATATTTTTTATTTATTCATATCAACTTGCAATATTTGTATAATTTTTTCACCTGACACACTGTAACAATGTATAGTGTACATATTCATATTCATATTCATATTCAGCCATTCACTCATTCTGTGCAATGCCTTTTTATATGCTTTTTGCATTACAGACTTGTATTTTTATAATTTTTCATACTGCCGCATTATGTATCATGTATTTTGTATCTGTCTTTTGTGTATTTTGTTCTGGCATTTTGCACCTGACCTGTGTTTTTTGTTGCTGCTTGACAAAGTAATTTGCCCTTGGGGATCAATAAAGTATCTATCTATCTATCTATCTATCTATCTATCTATCTATCTATCTATCTATCTATCTATCTATCTATCTATCTATCTATCTATCTATCTATCTATCTATCTATCTATCTATCTATCTATCTATCTATCTATCTATCTATCTATCTATCTATCTATCTATCTATCTATCTATCTATCTATCTATCTATCTAGCCATCTATCTTTCTGATTGCACTGTATGCTTCCAATGCTTGTTAACCCTTGGGTTACTGAGATGGGCATTGCTACAGGATACTATAGTGCAGTCAGTGGGGAATGGCAAAGGCTTCTCAAGTTTGTAATTTCCACTTTAAAATGTCAGACTTGATTTTCCTTAAAGATAATCAACCCCTACAAAAACATTTCCATTCATTATAATCCACATAATAAATCACATTTCCTGTTGCTACAGGATTATATTCTTGCTGTGAGAAAATGATCAGATATGATCCTACATCTGTAGAGGAGGCTCCAATGGGTAAAGATGGGAGGGGGTCGGGGAACCTCTTGTCTGGTCTACCCAGGGAGAGAGCACCCAAACAGGGGTTGAGGGATACAGAGCCAAGACCTGCCTGCTGGAGCTGTAATTAGATGTTCTGAGCACGACGCCCACACGCGTCAGATATCCCCCTACCTCCCTCCACAGACAGGGCTCACCAGTGTCTGAGCTCTGGCTCTGTCTCCTGCTACAGAATACAGACACACACACACACACACACACACACACACACACACACACACACACACACACACAAATACGCACTCTCTCTCCCTTGCTCTCCCTCTCTCTCTCTGCACTCAGGGCTATGTGTTCCATGCAGCAGGCCTCAACACAATGAAACCAGAGAGAATTTTCTCCTTTGCTCCACTGAAACTACTGTACGCCTCTTCAACCCAACCCTATACTCAGCACTATAGATCTACCATCATACCTATCACTACTGCCTTCAACTCTAATGAGCTATATTGCTAATGAGCTGAATAAAGTTCCTCAAATACATAAGCATCATTTTTCTATATGTCACATTAGAAAGCACGAAAAAACAAAGAATCGTCTGTTTATTATTATTTTTCTTTGGTTACATAGGAGAGACGGGTGTCCTTGGCTGATTAAGTGAAAACTCGAATGGTTTCACTCTGTTAGTCAAACAGGATGTTGTGTTCTGTTTTTCCATCATGGATTCACTGATTGAGGTCCTTCTGTCTGTGTATGAGAGAATACAATGGATGGCTATTTACAGTACATAGTAGATGGCTCCATACTGGCTCCATGTTGCCTCCAATCTGGCTCCATACTGGCTCCATATTGGCTTTCCTTGTGTGTATAGTCTGGGGAGAGCAGAGCAGGGAGAGAGGAAGCTGTTGGCTTACAACCACAGTCCCTTTTAATCACTATTTTCCACACTTCATTGGGAATTTGTCACTCTCCCCCTAAAAACATTGTTTTGCAGAATTATCAGCTGCAAGCAGAATATCGGCTAATTATACATGCACGTTAATGCTTGAAACCATTCTGCATATCTAATCCTATGCATGTGCTGGGCTGCTGCGGTCACATCATTTAACAATGCTGTCTCTCTCTGTAGCGACATATTACAGGACTATATATCTGCTCTATGAGAAAGTATGCTATAAGCTTAGCTTATATGCGCCAATATGCTAAATCACACTTACAGTACCACGATTTGCATGATAACCAGACTCTGTCTGAAGTGTATTACTCAAACCGATTAGAGCTGCGCCTTATGATACTAAATAATGTATCTGTATATTGCAGCGGATTGTAAGATATATACAACCACAGTCTTGGTCGGACACACACAGACCACCAGGCTGTGACAGGGTCCTCTGGGGAGCAGAGGCATAACAGTGACTCACCCAGACTGTCACCACACACACACACACACACACACACACACACACAGCCGTCAGATAGCATCAGTCCCATGCCTATAGACCACTGCTGACAGGTGTGTCCCGCCAGTCACACACAACCGACACCAGCCAGGCCCTCGCCCCAGTATGTGTGTGTGTGTGTGTACTTGTGTGTTTCTGTGTCTGTGTGCATGTGTGTGTGCAAGTGTGTGTGTCTGTGTGCTGGAGTGTGTCCGTGTGTGTGTGTGTGTATTGTGCCCCTTGCCTGACAGGCAGCCCTTTCCACACTGCAGCGAGGGGACAGATGGGCCGTCATGCCATGCTGAGCCTCAGTCACGTCAGGACTAATATACTGCACTGTATGCAGGGAGAGACGCTGCCGTGAGTACCATATGGGATGTTACAGCAATGCAGAGACATAGATTGTAGATTTGTAGAATGCTGCTGCCTCCATCAGTACCATCTAAGAATCATTATGTTAGATCAATGCTTGAGGAAATATGTCATATTCTGTTGACATTCATACTCTTCATAGAAATATCCACCAAGACATACTGTACTTTCTGACATACAATGTGACTGCATCATTTCCAATCTGCCCATTTCTGACATCACCAGTAAGCTTTACAGATTCACCTTCTTTGTGGCCCAGTATACAGGACAATCTGATGTCCGGCCAAGGGTTTAAAGGTTGGGGAAACATGACTTTTCATATTTGTGTGTGCCTGCGTGTGTGTGTGTGTGCCTGCGTGATTGCGTGCATGTACATGTATATTAGCGAATGTGTGTGCGTGTGGGTGTGTTAGCGAATGTGTGTTTGTGTGTGTGTGTGTGTGTGTGTGTGTTAGTGAATGTGGATGTGTTTAATTATTATTGTGGGGACCAGAAGTCCCCACAAGAATAGTAAACAAACAAACATTTGACCAACTGGGGACATTTTGTTGTTCCCCACGAAGTCAAATGCTATTTCTAGGGGGTTTAGGGTTAAGGTTAGAATTAGTGCTAGGGTTAAAATTGCATTAAGGGTTAGGCGCTAGGGTTAGTTTTAGGGTTAGTGTTAGGAGCAAGCGTTTAGGGTAAGGGTACATGTTAGGGTTAGGGTTAGGGTTAGGGGTTAGGGAGAATAGGATTTTGAATGGGACTGAATTGTGTTCCCACAAGGTTAGCTGTACAATATTCTGTGTGTGTGTGTGTGTGTGTGTGTGTATGTGTGTGTGTGTGTGTTAGTGAATGTGTGTGTGTAGGAGCAGAGGAGACCAGAGGGCAGCAGTAGGATGGTCTGTGTAAACATGTCAGATTGGAGCGCCCTTCACACTCCAAATCAGCCCTGGAGCGGTCCACACCCCAGAGAGGGCTTAGCGTTGCAAAACCAGAGCAGGATAGAGAATCATCCCTCCCTCTGCCATATACAGTCAGTACACCCTAGAATGAACAGACAAACCTTCCTACACTACTGGGACCCAACAACAGAACCCAGTCCAGTGTTAAGAACAACAAGAGATCCATCATTTCAATGATAACACATTCCCCATCCAGCAGTTTATGCTGACCACTACAAAGCCCACACAGCGCTTTTACAGATCAAATAATCTGTTCCATCAGTTTCATTTTTCTCCAATATAGTCTGAGGGTGCCCAGTAGACCTTGATATAGAGGCACAGCAATCAATTAAATAATGATTATCTGAAATATGGATCCTCATTATCTCAGAGACAACTATACAAAATAAGTGGGAGTATACATTACAGAAAAAATAACAGACATGGAGAGTCATGTATGTAAAGCTGAAAATGTGATATCCATTTGCTTTTTCAAAGCTGATAATTTATGTGTACATTTTTCATGTTTTTGTGTTCTGTATTTGTAGTATTAAATTTGTTGCTATTAGTAATGTGTACCATCTACAGCCTGACACTCAGATTAACATCTCAATGGCGGCGAGGCAGTGCAAAGGAATGCAGAGTCTGTTATGCAAGATGGAAAAGAGCTTGCCACGCTTTTCCGTACAGAGCTATTTTGGAACAGCTCGCATCAGAAAACGCTGGGGCGAGTGGGAAAATTAGGTCACTACAAGAGTGGGGCAGTACCTTCTTATGGGATGTAACAGAGACGGTGGTAAAAAAAAACTGGAGACTATAGCGGTATACTCTGTGTGGATTTAGGGCAGAGAAACACAGTATTTTGGGGGGCATTATGAGCAAAGAGTTGTGACTTATATTAAATGAGATCCTTCCTAACATAATTTTCAGAATGAAATGTAAGTTAGATCGGAACATTTTTATTTAAGTGGGAACATTAGATAAGGGAAAGTGTCTGCAGGTTTTGTTTAGGAATGGGAGGATAGGGAAGGAGTGGGAAGGAGAGGAAAGGAGAGGAAAGGAGAAGGAAAGAGAGGAAAGGAGAGGAAAGGAGAAGGAAAGGAGAAGGAAGGAGAGGAAAGGAGAGGAAAGGAGAAGGAAGGAGAGGAAAGAAGAGGAAAGGAGAAGGAAGGAGAGGGAATGAGAGGGAATGAGAGGGAATGAGAGGAGAGGAAAGGAGAGGAGAGGAAAGGAGAGGAAAGGAGAAGGGAGGAGAGGAAAGGAAAGGAGAGGAAATTAGAAGGAATTAATGGAGAACAAATGGTATAGGGTGAGAGGAAGAGAGAGGTAGAGAGTTTTAAAAGGATAGAGATGAATAGTGAGATATATAGAGAGGAAAGGGAGGTAGAGAGAAAGAGACAGAGGGATAGAGAGTGGACCCGTTGGTGCCGTGTCAGCGGTTTCTGGGGATATGGGTGAGGCCCCAGGTGCCAGGTGGATCTGCCCTACTTAGAGGAGCTGTCTCTGTCTCTGTCCTCTACACTCAAATAAAAAAGGGTTCCAAAAGGTTTTCTTCGGCCGTCCCCATAGGACAACCCTTTTTGGTTCCAGGTAAAACGCTTTTTGGTTTTATGTAGTACCTTTTTGGGTTCCATGTAGAACCCTCTGTGGAAAGGTTTTACCTGAAACCAAAAGGGTTCTACCTGGAACCAGTAAGTGTTTTTCAAAGGGTTCTCATTTGGGAACAACCCTTTTTGGAACACTTTAACTAGGCAAGTTAGTTAAGAACAAATTCTTATTTACAATGACAGCTTACCTGCAGGGTCAGCCCCTGGAGCAAATTAGGGTTAAGTGCCTTGCTCAAGGACACATCAACAGGTTTTTTCACCTTGTCAGCTCAGGTATTTGAACCAGCTACCTTTCGGTTGCTGGCCCAACGCTCTAACTGCTAGACTACCTGCTGCCCTACTTTTAAGTTCTAGATAACACATTTTTTATAAGAGTGTTGCACCTATCCCAACCATACACACACTCTCTTTCTCTCCCTCCCTCTCTGTATGTCTCTCTCTTTCTCTCCTTCTCCCCCTCTGTTTCTCTCCCTCCCCCTCTCTCTCGGTCTGTCTCTATGTCAAGTCTATCTGTCTCTCTGTCTGTCTGTCTCTCTCTTTCTCTCTTTCTCTCCCTAACCCTCTCTCTCTCTCTCTCTCTCTCTCTCTCTCTCTCTCTTTCTCTCTCTCTCTCTCTCTCTCGGTCTGTCTGTCTATCTGTCTCTCTGTCTGTGTCTCAACCTCTTTATCTCAACTTGGCTATTTAAAACAACACACCCACATCTTTTCCACAGTTTGCCTGAGGGCAATATCAGTAAGTTCCCCCTTATCAGTGTGTGTGTGTGTGTGTGTGTGTGTGTGTGTGTGTGTGTGTGTGTGTGTGTGTGTGTGTGTGTGTGTGTGTGTGTGTGTGTGTGTGTGTGTGTGTGTGTGTGTGTGTGTGTGTAAGTATGTATGTGTGTGTGTGTGTCTATATTGAACTGGAAACTGAAACAACTTGGATGACTGATTATCCACTACAAGGCAGAATGTATAATCTATAAGGAATTATACAATGGGTGGGTCTAATCCTGAAAGTTGATTGGTTAAAACTGCATTCCAGTCGGTGTCTATTCCACAAGTTGCCACCGGCTAAATCTATGACGTTAAAATGCCTGTTTACTCTGTTCCATCTGACTGTGCAATCCACTGTCTCATCAGCCCAGCCAGGCAATTTATAAACTTGATCTCCACTATAAAAAGCATCTAGACATTATCTCACATTTCTTTCAGACTAACATTTTGTTTTCAATAGCGGAGATTTGTATAAACCTTGCTGTCTGTCTCTCTGACATTTGCAACACTGTTTCAATATTCAAATTCTCCAGCTGTCCCATAGTAATGAACATGTTGGGAGACGGGACGAGACAGGCAGGCAGGCAGCGTTTCCCAGCCAGTCGAAATCATGAATCAAATGGCATAATTTCTATGGATATATACAAAAAAAATTCAATTGAAAAAAGGCAAAACTAATTTGCTGTCTTTCCAGCTTCAGTTTGAAGTGATTGTGTTAGCTGTGTTGTTGGCTAGCTCCTCTGAACAACAGTGTCCTGACGAGTGAGCACATGTTCTATGCCAGGCGAAATCGCGCCTCATTAGCTAATTGTCATGGATGAATCCAAATAAATGTCACTAGAAAACAGCTTAAACAAATGCAGCTACTGTTGTTATTCTGGCTGCTTTTTGACGTGACTGTAAGTTAGCCGTAGTTGGCTAGCTAGCAAGCAGGGGATAAGAACATTGCCAGCAAGTATGGTAATGGGACATTTAGAATGAACGACTGGGTCGCGTCTATAGATAAAGAACAAAAATACTGAACTGACTGGGTCGCGTCTCCAGCAACCCTAGATTTGCGTCGGGACTATATCTTGTGGAAGGATGAAATAGTATGATAAAATTAACCAAATAATATTTTTCATGAAAATATGTCAATCATTATTTAAATATGTGGTAACAACACCCAGGCCAATATATCCTCCAAACACCTGCTTCTCGGGCATTATCACTTGAGCAAGGGTGATAAGGCTGAGTTTGAGTTTGATAAGACTGATAAGTAAGGGTGATAAGACTGAGTTTATAGACTACAATTAACAGAGAGATTTTATTTCCTTCCAACCTCTTCACTTTGCCGAGTAGCCACTTGTATAAGTGTATAAAACCCCAAACCCATTTTAAGGCCATCCCTCGAGCTCCACCAGTGTATTGGAATATAGTCTGATGGCTGGTACATGTTCTTTGTTTCTACACCAGTCACACTCTTCACGCTAGTGTGCGTTAGCTAACGTTGCTAAAGAGTCAACCTCACGCTGCCCTGTCAGTGCAGTGTTAAATGGAACCAGTGGCAGTCTGGTTGTCATGGAGGTGTATTGTATCATGTGTGGCAGTGTTGTAGGGCTGCAACAAAAGATTTTGAATTCAATACCGCAAGTGGGTAACCATTCACATCTCTGTAATATGTACTCATTATAACAGTAAACAGCCAAAACAGGGGTATTGAAGCATAGTACCAGAATAATGGGTTTGTTTGTTTGGCAAATTTGGTCATATCCCATTCAGCCACATGTAGTTTTATCATACAGTAAAACTGTAGTGAAGTAAAGTTTCTAACGCAGAATATAAATCATCTTATCTTTTTTGATGAGGTTCAATGACTGTGTGTTCATTGGAACCTGTATGCGATAGATTTACCAATAAATTAGTTCCTTAAAACTGAAACTATCTTCCCCCATGGAGGGGTCCAAAAAGGGTCTTAAAATGAAATCAATCGCTAAATCTCACTGACACAATCTCACCAAGGATTTTTACACATCATAAAAAATAAGTGCTCTCCAATTGTTAACTGAAACAAACATGGCAGCATTCCTCAGTTCAGAGTTTGATTTGTTTAGTCAAGCAGCAGTGTGGTCAAATGATTAATACTTTTTGTTAGACAAGCAAAGGCTCCCTGTCTAGAACCTGCTACTGTAACATTGATCTGAGCTGTGTGTGTGTGTGTGACTGTGAGCGTGTGCATGTGGCTGAGAGCGTGTGTGTTTCTGTGTACGCGCGCATGTGTGTGTGTGTGTGTGTGTGTGTGTGTGTGTGTGTGTGTGTGTGTGTGTGTGTGTGTGTGTGTAAGTGTGTGTGTGTGTATGTGTGTGTGACTGAGAGGGTGTATGTGTGTGTATTTGCATGACTGTGTATGCATTTGTGCATGTGTGCATGTGTGTGTCTGAATGTGTGTGTCTGTTCGTGAAGCCTTGGTGGGGTGAGCTTGTCATTCCAAAGGAGGCTAGCTCCTGTCCTGTCTTCCTATGACAACTCTCATTTGCTGCTGCTCTCTGAACCAGAGCTGAAGGCCACCCTACACGAACAGCTCTACTCTTCTGGGTCTCTATGAGTTTTTCACACAATTATCTATTTTGCCTTTATTTAACCAGGAAAGTCATTGGGAACAGATTTTATTTTACAATAACAAGTTAATGGTAAAGTTAATGGTAAAGTTTGTCTGCATGACTTTTGCAATGATTGTTGGAAGTCCTAGATAATGTGTTTTTAATTTGATTGAGGTCTAATTGTGGTTTAATTTGAGCTGCCTTCTGGGCCAGGTGTCCCTTGACAGAGTTTTTTATTTCAGTGGAATTCTCTGATGTAGTAATCAAATTTGAAAATAAACCATGTATCCACTACATGCACAGCCATTTTCAACAGTCATTCCTTCCTCCTCCCACACTTTGCCCATTCATCCCAACCAGTGTCACTTGCCGTTATCAATTACCCATTAGACGGTGTAATATTCACCCAATATTGCGGCTGTGCAACTGGGAGATTTTACAGTGATCAAAACCGACAAATCTGATTTAAACACCATGCATAAATAAGAAGTGGGTGCCCTCCCCAATCTAACTAATGAATAATGGATGGATGTTTTCTAATCATTTTCCAATATCGCACCGTTTTTCCCCGAGCCCAGCACGAGGTAGGGAGGATTCCTTTTTTCATTTATTTTTTTCCTTCTCTTTCCTCTTTTTTTTAAAGCGACACAAAAACACAGACCTCAAATGTAACAGACACTTAATAGTAAAATTCAGCAGGGATGGTGGTGGCATGAGCATTTCTGAGAGATCTTGGCAATGCCTCTCTCTCTTTCTCACGGCTTCACATGGCTGCCTCCCTCTCAGAAGGCACTGCATGTGAGGCTTGAAGGTGAAAATATTCCAAATGCTATCCCATCCTCTCTTAGCCGTCAAAGCATGCTAAATACTGATTGAAATAAATTAAAACGCTTCTAATTGATTATCATCAGTGACAACACTCCGGCTTGATCGTAATGATATCATGCCCAACTTAACAGTCTTAACTACCCTTTGTCAAGTCCACTGAGCTGCATTTGAAGAGTTCATTTCCAAAACGCTATTCACATTTGTGTTTTTACATCATAAATTATTGCTTACGCATACCTTAATGTGTGTGTATACAGTGACTTCAGAAAGTATTCAGACCCCTTGACTTTTTACACATTTTGTTATTTTACAGCCTTATTCTAAAATGGATGAAATAAAACAAAATCCTCAGCAATCTACACACAAAACCCCATAATGACAAAGCAAAAACAGGTTTTAAGAAATGTTCTCAAATGTATAAAGAAAAAACATTTACATAAGTATTCAGACCCTTTGCTATGAGACTCGAAATTGAGCTCAGGTGCATCCTGTTTCCATAGATCATTGTTTGTTTGTTTGTTTGTTTGTTTAACCTTTATTTAACCAGGCAAGTCAGTTAAGAATAAATTCTTATTTACAATGACGGCCTAACCCGGCCAAACCTGGACGACGCTGGGCCAATTGTGCGCCGCCCTATGGGACTCCCAATCACGGCCTGATGTGATACAGCCTTGAGATGTTTCTACAACTTGATTGGAGTCCACCTGTGGTAAATTCAATTGATTTGACATGATTTGGAAAGGCACACACCTGCCTGCCTGCCTGCTTGTGTGAAATAGGTCAGTGCAGCTCCTGAAATGGAACAGCCTTCAAATACAAGCAGTCTATTTCCCTAAATCTGAGTTAACCAGGGAAAATACAATATGTCCCATTCCTGTAGAAAATAGCCTACTGTGGACTCGGTAGATAGGAAGGGAACTAATCCAGCTCCCATCCACTGCATTATAACCCAGTCACAGCCAGTTTAACTTATACAGTTGTGTATGGTACTGATAGATGTGTATGGTAGTGACAGTTGTATATGGGCGTGGATGCGGGGTGCCAAACTAGGCCCTATGCAGGACAGGTGAGGGGTGTCCGAAGTGATGATTGCCGTGGAAGCCTGTTATATTCCATGAGGTGAAAGTGTCCATTAATCACTGCTCTCATCCGCTCTCCTGGCTTTCCCATTACCCTGCAAGCACTCCAACAGGCCTGATTTTCTTAATTGGCATGCCCGCCAGGAAATACATCATGAATCACCCCCCCCCCTTACAGAAACCTGTCATGAACCAATGAGGCACACTAGATCCCCCTTTCTCAGAGCATGGAAGGATCAGTATTAGCTTGGATTTATCCCATCACAAAACTAGCTGAACCATGTCATTCAGTTATTACAAGGGCACATCAATGTCTCTTCAAAATCCTGCCACTGGTTTACTAGCGTCAAGCTCATCTTAAAAATACCCAAGAGTAGCATTAGCTATATGGAATAAAATGAACAACTAAAGAAAATGGTATGGAAATGTTTAAATTAATCCTTACCACGGCCTAATCGATTTTATCCTATTTATGAATCATCATAAGCATCGACCTCCTCCATCCTCCATCATTCTGGACAATGTACAGCATATATACAGCACATAAACACATTCCTGAGTGTGCATCAGAGAGAGACTGTGTCATGGGCGTGCTTTGAGGGGGGCTAGCTAGCTGGGCTGTAAGCCTCTTTAGCTGTCTCTACAGGTGGGGTAGTGTGATCCTCTTCTGGGCCCCTGGGTGGCCTGGGGTTAACACGCTCTACAGGGAGGAACACCCTCAACCAGGGGTCTTATTCATCAACTCCGAAACAGACAGACACACTGTCATGAGACCAGACAATTCTGCCTTGTTCGTGTCAGACAGGCTAGCATGCTAGTGTTAGCACGCAGACATGCTATCCCACTTTAATAGTAAACAGTAAAACTAGCAGAATTACAACTCTCTATAATTTCACACAGTCATGCTAGCTGTTCAGTAATGTTTTGAAATCCCACCAGTAACCGATTTTCTCAAATGAAATCAAAGTCTATTTGTCACATGCTTTGTAAAAAACAGGTGTAGGCCGTACCCTGAAATGCTTACTTGCATGCCCTTAACCAACAATGCAGTTCAAGAAAGAGTAAAACAATGATAAAAAAGTACAGAGTCATTATACAGGGGTACAAGGTAGTTGAGGTAATTGAGGTAATATGTACATAGGTAGGGGTAAAAGTGACTAGGCAATCAGGATAGATAATAGTGAAATGCTTACTTACCGGCCCTTTCCAACAATGCAAAGAGAAAAAAATATAAATAATAAGAAAAATAATAACACAAGGAATAACTCTGGTCTGAAATCACTCATTCACTCAGGACTTATTCATTCAGGACTGTATATACGTATTTATGTACAGTTGTTATATCATATCACATGCAATATTGTAAGTAATTCTTGGACTGGAATTCTTGGACTTCACTCAGGAATGCATATTAGTATCCTGTCAGATGTATCTTTTTTCATTGCTTTTAGAATATTGAATGTGTAATACGTGCATTTATCTGTAATTAAACTCTGCACTAAGGACTGTATTTTAAGGGAATTATTATTATTACCCTAAATTATATCATACGCACATTTAGCTATTTAAATATTTCTTCCTGTCATTTACCTGTACAGTTAATGTAACCATGCAAATATTCACTTACCTATATATTTAACTGTACATTTACCTGTACAGTTAATTTTACCATGCAAATATTCACTTATTCACTTACCAAACTATTTTTACCCTCACTTATATCATATGCACATTTAGCTATTTAAGTATTTCTCTGCCGTCAACCTGTATAATACAGTTAACCATGCAAATATTACTTATTTATCTATATCAACTTGCAATATTTATATCATTTTTTTTCACCTAACACTCTGTAACAATATTATTCAGCCATTCACCCATACTATGCAATGTCTTAAAGCTTTTTGCACTCCAGACTTCTTGTATTTTTATACTTTTTCATACAGCCGCACTATGTATCATGTATTGTGTATCTGTCTTTGATGTATTTTTGTTCTGGCATTTTGCACCTGCCATGTGTTTTTTCGTAGCTGATTGGCAAAGAAATTTCCCCTCGGGGATCAATATCTATCTATCTATCTATCTATCTATCTATCTATCTATCTATCTATCTATCTATCTATCTATCTATCTATCTATCTATCTATCTATCTATCTATCTATCTATCTATCTATCTATCTATCTATCTATCTATCTATCTATCTATCTATCTATCTATCTAGCTAGCTATCTATCTAGCTATCTTTCTGATCTATCTATCTAAATCAATCCCCGATTGTGCACCCCAATACATGTCAGACCTGCTTTTAAGTTATGTACCCAGTAGGTCCTTCAGGTTCTCTGGCACTGGCATTTTAACTCTCCCAAAGTCTAGGACCAAGAGAGGCAGACTCTTGGCAGACTCTTTGCCTCCAACCTCTGGAATAGCCAGCCAGAGAACCTGAGGGGGCCCGAAACTGTGGACATATGTAAAAGAGATCTTAAAACACACCTTTTTAGATTTGCTTTTCATTAAGGTGATTTTAGTCATTCAGTTTTTATTCTTATTATTTATTTTGTGTTGTGAAGTAAATATTTCAGTTTTATTCTATTTGTTTTTATTCTTTTTTTCCTGTGAAACACATTGCATTGCGTTCCATGTCTGAAATGTGTATGTAGAAATAAAGCTTGGTTTGATTTGATTTGAAGTCCAGTTGCAGAGGGGGGTATTCAGTCCCAGGGTCCTGAGCTTAGTGATGAGCATGGAGGGCACTACGGTGTTGAACCCTGAGCTGTGGTCAATGAACAGCATTCTCACATAGGTGTTCCTCTCGTCCAGGTGGGAGAGGGCAGTGTAGAATGTAATAGAGATTACTTCATCTGTGGATATGTTGGGGCGGTATGCGAATCGGAGTGGGTCCAGGGTGTCTAGGAAGATGATGTTGATGTGAGCCATGACCAGCCTTTCAAAGCATTTCATGGCTACAATGAGTGCTACGGGGCAACAGTCATTTAAACAGGTTACATTGGCATTCTTGGGCACAGAGACTATGGTGGTCTGCTTGAAACATGTACTGTAGCTATTACAGACTGGGTCAGGGAGGGGTTGAAAAAGTCAGTGAAGACACTTGCCAGCTGGTCAGCACATGCTCTGAGTACACGTCCTGGTGAATGTTCAGCTGTTTAAAGGTCTACTACAGAGAGCGAGATCACATAGTTGTTCGGAACAGCTGTTGCTCTCATGTATGGTTCAGTGTTATTTGCCTCAAAGCGAGCATAGAAGGAATATAGGTTGTCTGGTAGGCTTGCATCACTAGGCAGCTCGTGGCTGGGTTACCCTTTGTAATCCGTGATAGTTTGCAAGCTGACACATCCGATGAGCATCAGAGTCGACGTAGTAGGATTCAATGTTAGTCCTGTATTTATCTTTTGACTGTTTGAGGGAACGCCGGAAGTCGTAGCTGGATTTCTTATTAGCGTCCAGAGTAGTGTCCTGCTCCTTGAAAGCGGCAGCTCTAGCCTTTAGCTTATTGCGGATGTTGCCTGTAATTCATGGCTTCTGGTTGGTATATGTATGTATGGTCACTGGGGATGACGTTGTCGCTGCACTTATTAATGAAGCCAGTGACTGATGTGTTAAAGTCCTCAATGTTATCGAATGAATCCCGGAACATATTCCAGTCTGGTAGCGAATCAGTCCTGCAGCTTAGTATGAGCTTCAACGGAATCCATACAGACATTTTTTGTGCATTTTATATTTACTGTACTTTTCGCCAAATATATTTGAAAATATTTTGAATACATTCAGTAACATGATAATGTGAGGTAGTTGCAACATAAGACAAAAATATTAGGGTTTGAGTGAGAGGACTAACTGGTGTTTTCAAGTGGCCACACACCTCTACAAAGTGTGCGCAGTTCCTAAGTAATTGCAATGCATTTTTATGACTTAAAGAAGAATCTTCAACTATAAGGTGCTTTTCTGAGCTGTCCTATCTGTGCCGTTTAGGAATTAGAGCAAACACATTTGTAGTTTTGGTTGGAACACAGCCCTGCTTCCCCGCCACAACTGTTGTTGTTTACGCAGTTCAAAAATTATCCGTTATAAATCGCAATCTGTGGGCATCATTTGAAAGCTTGTTCTATTGCCAACATGACTAACTAAGTTATAAAAAAATATATTATAGGGTTAGGCTTTCATAATACAATTCACGGAAACAGATTGTAATTTTGGTCCGCATAGAAAGGAGTCATGATTGTATTCGGAAGCCTGTGCTGCAGCAAATTTTCTTCACAATAGACAAACTCATTCTGTTCAGAACAACACAGGGTATGACACCATGTCATCTTGCAACTGTACATCAAACAAATTTGACACTGTATATGACATTCATTTTATGCTGAAGTGCACATTTGTACTCATGAGTGTTTGGCTTGCTTGTATGACATCAAAGCGTTATTTATCATAAACCTCAATGGCATATCTTTCAAAATACATACAGCATTTCCCTCATTCAGACAACAAAAACCGAAAGGAGGTAGTTGGTGGGCGTATATCGTGAATGTCTAGAAAACCAACGATTGAGTGTTCGAATCTCATTACGGACAACGTTTGTATTTTCCCTAAAGGCAACTTTGCAACTACTTACTACTTTTCTGCTCTCTCTTTTGCATCTACTTAGCATGTTAGCTAACCCTTCCCCCAACCCTAACCTTAACCCCTTTAACCTAACTCCTAAACCAAACCTTAACCTTAATGCTCACCTGATCCCTAACCTTAACCCCTAACCCCTAGCATTAGCGTTAGCCACCTAGCAACCTAGCTAACGTTAGCCACAACCAATTGGAATTCATAATATATCATACAACTTGTAATGTAACATATCATATAAAATGGAAGATGGACATCCACAAATTAATACATACCATACCAAACGTATCATACTAATTTGAGAGTCCCGGATTTTCGTTTACTATGCTACGTCTACCACAGAGTCCTGGTTGGGAGGGAGGGGGTTCCCAGGGAGCTGGTCGCATGAGAGCCAGGGAGGGTGCTATCCCTCTATAATTTAATCACATTTGGCTGTCTCCCTGTCCTCAGCCTGCACGGCAAAGCACACAGAAACAGACACACACACTCTCTCCCGCTCTCTCTCTCTCTCTCTCTCTCTCTCTCTCTCTCTCTCTCTCTCTCTCTCTCTCTCTCTCTCTCTCTCTCTCTCTCTCTCTCTCTCTCTCTCTCTCTCTCCCCCTCCCCCTCTCTCTCACTCACTCTCCTAGTAGCACACACCAACATGCTCATGATAAGCAAGGCATTTCCTTCCTCATCCTGCCACCAGAAAACTATACAGAACACCCCTTCACCATGCAGTCTCAGCCGGACAAAATATTCCTTCAACATGAAGCCTCAGCTGGACATCATGTCAGAGCATCCCTTCACCATGCAGCTTCAGCTGGATATCATGTCAACATTCCCCTGACTCCTCCCAGTTATATAAAATGTGTACAGTATGTACAAAATATTGAGTTCTACATGCCTAACGTAACCACAAGGCTATGGGAAAATATACATTATTTCTGTAAATATTAAATGTAATAATCCAGCAGCGACATGAAAACACTTTTTTCTCTGGAACCCATTGGATTTCCATTTCTAAATTACCAGATTACACTTATGTTACTAGAACACTTGTGAACATGGTGCCACCCACCAGTGGCACAACAATGGGCCTCAGGATCTCATCACGGTATCTCTCTGCATTCAAATTGCCATAGATAAAATGCAACTGTGTTCATTGTCCGTAGCTTATGCCTGCCCATACCATAACCCCACCGCCACCATGGAGCATTCTGTTCACAACGTTGACATCAGGAAACCGCTCGCCCAGACGTCTGCCATCTGCCCGGGACAGTTGAAACCGGGATTCATCCGCGAAGAGTACACTTCTGCAGCGTGCCAGTGGCCATCGAAGGTGAGCATTTGCCCATTGAAGTCGGTTACTACGCCAAACTGCAGTCAGGTCAAGACCCTGGTGAGGATGAAGAGCATGCAGATGAGCTTCCCTGAGACGGTTTCTGACAGTTTGTGCAGAAATTCTTTGGTTGTGCAACAGTTTCATCCCGCAGGTGAAGAAGCAGGGTGTGGAGGTCCTGGGCTGGTGTTGTTACATGTGGTCTGCGGTTGTGAGGCCAGTTGGATGTACTGCCAAATTATCTGAAACGATGTTGGAGGCAGTTTATGGTAGAACATTCACTCTCTGGCAACAGCTCTGGTGGACATTCCTGCAGTCAGCATGCCAATTGCACGCCCTCTCAAAACTTTGTCACACAACACAACTTTGTGTGGTGTGACAAAACTGAACATTTGGCCTTTTATTGTCCCCAGCACAAGGTGCACCTGTGTATTGACCATGCTGTTTAATAAGATTCTTGATATTTCACACCTGTCAAGTGGATGGATTATCTTGGCAAAAGAGAAATGCTCACTAAAAGCAATGTGAACAGATGTTTGCACAAAATTTGAGAGAAATAAGCTTTTTGTGAATATAGAACATTTCTGGGATCTTTTATTGCAGCTCATGAAATATGGGACCAACACTTTAAAAGTAGCGTTTATATTTTTGTTCAGTTTAGTTAGCCATGTATGTGGAGAATGCAACACTTTGCCTCAGAAATGTCATATTTTTTTTCAATGTTAGCTGCATGCTATAAAGGAATTATAACAATGTAGAGCATTCAAAGGTTTGTTAAGGCATCAAATCTCCAAAACAATATAAAACATGAATGTCAACAATATGAAAATCGAGTAGGAGTATTCCAGAAGGAGTTCAACACTCTACTTGCCATTAAATCAAAAAACTCAGCTAAACAAAGCTTGGCATCAGAGCTTCCAAAGTAAAGCACAATATACAATTTCTATCAAAATTCTAAATATCTATATAAGTGGAGACTCAAGCATTTCCGGGGAAGGTGACTTTCTAAGCAATTGTCATACTGCATAGTTCACTATCCTAACTTCTAACTAATATCCTCCTCCAATTTTAGCTATAAGCCTCTTTTGACAATCTACTCTCAAACTTAACATTGACAGAAGCCAAAGCGCTCACAAGAAGATTGAAAGTAGAAGAGTAACCCACCAGTCTCAGAATGCAGTCTTCTCTCAAACTTTTTTATGCTCCAGTATGTTGGTCCTCTTTTCTTTCTTTCTTTTCTTTCTTTCTTTCTTTCTTTCTTTCTTTCTTTCTTTCTTTCTTTCTTTCTTTCTTTCTTTCTTTCTTTCTTTCTTTCTTTCTTTCTTTCTTTCTTTCTTTCTTTCTTTCTTTCTTTCTTTCTTTCTTTCCTTCCTTCTTTCTTTCTTTCTTTCTTTCCTTTCTTTCTTTCTTTCTTGCTTTCTTTCTTTCTTTCTTTCTCTACTTAACTTTTATCTCACTCGTTCTTTACCCCTCACACACTCACACTGCTCCCTGCAAACTTCTCCTGTGCTCCTGTATGAAAATAATTTTGACTTGAGAGTCGGCTGGAGATGAGGGAACAAGGGACAGAGAGAGGAGAGAGGGAAGAGATAGAAAGAGGAAGAGAAAGGAGTAGAGGAGATAATGGTTGAAGGCAGGCAACCAATGGGCCTGGAGCTTAATGGAAAAAAAGAATGAGGGCAGCACCAATGAGGCGAAGCGGTAGGGCGAGAGAGAGATGAGGGAGGAGAGGCGGCGAAGGGAAGGATGGCGAGAGAGCGCACAGCCGAGAAGACAGAGCGAAGGAGAGAGTGGAGTGCCAGACAGAAGGGCGCGAGAGAGAGTGAGAGAGAGAGAGAGAGAGAGAGAGAGAGAGAGAGAGAGAGAGAGAGAGAGAGAGAGAGAGAGAGAGAGAGAGAGAGAGAGAGAGAGAGAGAGAGAGAGAGAGAGAGAGAGAGAGAAAAAGAAGCAGAGGATGTGCATGGTAAGGGCTAGCTACCCCAGTGAGACGGAGAGACTGCAGCAGAGGAGAGAAGAGAAGAGAGGGAGAGAAGGAAAAGTGTGTGGCTTACCATAGTGTAGATGGCATCCTCAGACAGCCACGCAGACAGACTCCTCACCCAGCGAGACTCACACAGCACAGCACACCATACCAAGCTTGCTGAATGCCAAAAACAACAAAGGAGAAGAACACCAAGCCGCCTGGTACCCTAAAGCAAGCATGCGTCTGTGAGTGTATGTGTGTGTGAGAGTGTGTGAGAGATCATGTGCATGTGTGTGTGAGTGTGCGTACGTGCTGGGAAGAGCAAGAGAGAGTGTTCAGGGAGGCTAAAAATGCTCTCTGTTCTCTGTCCAAGGCTGGATTTGTTTTCTCTCCCTCTCTTTCTTTCTCTCTCTCTTTCTGTATATATGTATGTATTTGAGAAGAACACATCACTGTTTCTCTCTCTCTCTCTCTCTCTCTCTATCTCTCTCTCTCTCTCTCCTCTCTCCTCTCTCTCTACCTCTCTCTCCCTCTCGCTCCCTCTCCTACATGTATTCAGGGCTGCAGACGGTCTGCTCCCAGCGTCAGTTCTTCCTACGGGCCCTGGGTCTCAGGAGGGAGGGAGGGAGGGAGGGAGGGGGTGGAGGGAGGGAGGGAAGGGGAAGAGGAGGGAAAGTGAGGAGAAATGTAGGGGGATGGGGCGGGGCTTGCATGACGTGTGGAGGGCTGTGCACTGCTCTATTTCACCTGGGAATCTACAATGTGCCCATGTATCCTCCAGGAGGAAGCCAAGATGAGCTCCTCTGGTGCAAGACACAATATGTGGCTTGGTTCATCTGTATGAGGAACCTTAAGCAGTAAGATTGTAGAGTAGAATGGAATAGAGGAAGTCTGTAGTGCAAACAGTTAATTAAGGCTGTTTTCCAGTCTGGGCTTTGAACTATGGTGGAGGAGACAATATAAATGAGTTGGAAAGCAGGCTAGCTGTGTTCTCAGCCAATACACTGTCATCCAGGGAGTCTGGAGAACCATTTGGCTAAAACCTAGGACATACAGTATTTACAGTAAATCATGTCCTGTCGTAGAGCACTGACACTCATAGTCACTCTTGTGTGAATGAAACGGGAATGACAGCAAATTAATTTGCATATTTACCCAGATATGCAAATGAAGGTATGCTAATATGGTCCCTGAGACATCATCATAATTAGATTATGAATTAGATTAATTTCGTACCGGACAGAGGTGCTAATTCATTCATTTCTAACGGTGAGTTTGAATGACATGCCAAAGTAGCGGTGAAATTCAGAGAGAAGCCTTGGTACAACAACAGAGTGGTAATACCATGGGAGAAGTTGTGGTAGATATTATTTATAAATGTTATTTTCAATATTTACATTATTTATATTCTAGTTATTTTTATTATTTATATTCCCAGTTTTTAAATGAAAACACCTTAAAATACAAAATGTGTATAGCCTATCTAAGACCGAGTATATCTATGACAGAAAATATTGCAAAATAATAATAAACAAATCATGCTATATAAAGCCACATTTAGTAGAACCAACAAACAGAGAGCTTTCTTTAGTAATGCTGCCAGGCTAGCAGTGAGTGAGTCAAGGCATGATAAGTACTCCAGTGGATTGGGACATGGGATGCCCTGAGGGGGCTCAATATTAACCATTTAAAATTCCTATTTGGGTTTGTTAATGCCAATCGAGCACAATTAATTTACTTTCCATTCAGGGGCCATAAACAAACAAACAAAAGTGAGATAGGAAAAAATGTGGGTATTTTTTGATATTGTTAATTTTACTGAAATAATTCAATGTATCATCTCATCAAATCATGAATGTTTAAAATCAATGACTATGTTAAAGCAGGTGTCTTCAACTTGCGGGGGGCGGGGGCTCTGCCTCTGCCGATTCTCCAACAACCGGATGTTCTGGTATTCAGGAGAAATGGAATTAGAGCCTATGACGCAACTTTTGTTTTAGGACATTATCAAGGTGACACTCCATCTTAACCCCTCCTCCACATTTACTAGATTGGTTGAACAGTGCAGAAGAGAACCTCCCACGACACTTTTTTTTCTTCTTCTCGTCAAGACCAGAATCTAGGGATCTAGTTTCAGCCATTTATTTTACGCCATCTACTTTAGGTTAGAGGAGAGTTAACCAGCATCTCTTCATTGAGTTGTGGGTTTTGACTTGTAGATTGTGTGCTTTGCTGTTATATAAGGAGATCCCTCTGCATTTAAGTATTCCTCGGTACAGTAGTAAGCTATACAGTAGGTCCCTCTCATATCACCTAAGACACTGGGAGCGCTGGGCGCACAGACTGGAGACAGGAGACGACGGTAATTGGCAGTGGTGCTGGACAGCTCGTGGACAGCTCCCAGTGCTGAAAAGAACATACAGGAAAATGGGGGAGAAACCAGCGGCATATCACCACGTCAAACTCTAGCCGCGAGATTGTAAGAGGCGAACGAGAGAGAAATAGCGGGCAGCACGCACATGAGAGGTGGGAGAGAGCTATTGACTGGGTGAGGCAAGAGGAGTAACGGACAGTCAAACCACAGACCAGTCGATTGCACGCGCACAAAGGCATCTGGACCCTCCCGTAATCACTTTAATGAGATGAATCAGCAAATTAGCAGCAGTCAAATGTCAGAACGGGCCATGGAAAGCCGAGGCAAACTAATTCATGACGCCATGTGAAGGTATAAGGAGGTGGACAAGCTGGAGAGGTGTCTAAGGTGGAAACGGACTGGACAGGAGGATGGTGGACAGTGGCAACTGGTTTTATTTTTATTTTCAAGCAAAGGTAAATGGCTTTGTACAGTGCCAGAATCCCCAAAATGATTCAACTTCAAATATCTAGTCTAAATGTAATTATAATACACTCAAGGGAAACTGAACCCTTGCACTACGTTAGCTTAGCATTTTAGAGTAACATAGGTACTCCAGCTCTGAATGGCCTTGCCGGGTCAGTCAGGCTCTTTATACCAAGACGATGTGGAACAAACCAACATCCATTAACTTCAACATTTACCAGTTTACATGTTACCTTATTATACTTTTCATATGTTAATCTTTATCAGTTATACAATGGTGACAAATAATATTAAACATAATCACTATTAATTAGGTTTAGAATTATAAACAATCACTGACTTGAACTAGCCCACTGTCAACAGTTGTGGAAACTCATTCATAAAAAGGGTCTGAATGCGCCGTCACTTCCTTTACAACAACCAGGATGAGACGAAGCGAATAGAATGCACATCACGGTAAGTACACAGCTCAGCTTCTGAAATACAAATGCAGTTAGCAACCAGATATTCACAGACAGAAGACAACATAACAACTCTTAACAATGTTACGTGATCAGTCTAACCATGGACCAGAGATCGCTAAAATCTGTTCTTCTTAATTCTGTTACAGCTTGCTGTGTGTCTTCCCCAGGCTCCCAAAACCTTGCACATACAGCGCTCTGCTGCACAATACACACTGGTGCTCAGTAAACTATTAAATAGTACCTTGTATTTCGGGATCATATCTAATACAGTAGATGGTGATGGGAATGAGAAACGTAATTTCCTCCCCCTTCTGAAGATGGAGAATGCGGGCCTGTAGTCACATCTTGCAGGTCCACTCCGTCCGAGCGTCCCATCCTTCTAGGATGCGGGACAGGAAGTCCGCAACTTGGTTTGCAGATCCTGGCCTGTAGTGAACGGTGAAAAGAAAAGGGCTGTATCTGCTGGTAACACCTGCTGATTCGGTTGTTACAGTTTCTCATCTTGTTGAGCCACTGCAAAGCTCTATGGTTAGTCTCTAACACAAACTGTCTTCCCAGCAGATAGTACTTCAAAGAGTCAAGGGCCCACTTAATGGCTAGGCAATCCATTTCAACAGTCAAGTACCTAGTCTCGTCTTCAAGCATCTTGTGACTGATGAATACAATGGGCTTCAGCTCACCTTCATACTCTTGCAGTAGGACGGCCCCTAGTCCTTCCCCGGTCACGTCCGTTTGCAGTGTGGCGGGTTATTCGAAGTCTGTCCTTACACAGCACATTCAGATCATGAAAATACCTTCTGGTCTCTTAGGTCAAGACCAGCTTGGTTGGGTCATCTTCCTTGGTCAAGTCTGTCAAAACAAAAGCTCAGGAGGTCATGTGAGGGACAAACTTCCTGTACCAGCCCACTAACCCCATAAATGACTGTTTATTGGTAGTTATAAGGGTAAAAGAACGATTTGCATCCACCTTACCCATCTGTTTACAGAACCTTTACCACGAGAGCTGTAACATTGTGAAGCATTCCAGAGTGCCGGTTTATTTGTTTTAGTTACCAAATATAATTAGGCCTACTCTGGGCTTGCCCTGAGGTACTCGACCTCCCGATTGGCAAAGACACACTTTTTGGGGCTGCTAGTGAGGCCCGCCTTCTGGATTTGCTGGAGTACCTGCTGCTGGTGATAGAGATGGTCTTCCCAGGTCTAGCTAAAGATCACCACGTCGTCAAGGTATGCAGCCGCAAAACTCTGGGTGTCATGAAGTACCTGGTTCATCAATTGCTGAAAGGTAGCTGGTGCCTCCTGGAGCCCAAACGCCATCACCGTCAACTGGAAGACCCCCATTGGCATCCTGAAAGCTGTGAGCTCCTTTGCCTCTTCTGACAGTGGGCCCTGCCAGTACACATTACTCATATCCAACGTGGAGTTGAACCTCACCTTCCCCATCCGTTCATTCAGGTCATCAATACGTGGCATGGGATATTGGTCAACTTTGGTGAGCTCATTCAACCCCCGGAATTCCATGCAGAATCTGATGGTCCTGTCCTCCTTGAGGTTGAGAACATTTTGGCTAAACCACTCACTAAATGACCTTTCGATCACTCCCAGTCTCTTCATGACCTCTAATTCCTGCTACAGCACTGCAAAGAATCTCTCTTGTAGCATTTTGGACGTACCAGAGCCCTGTACCTCAGGTAGATTTTGTGCTGGACCAGAGTGGTATACCCAGGTGTTTCCTGGAAAAGCTCTGGGATCAACAACTTACCAAGTGGCTCTTGTTGTGTTGTGCTGATGGTTCGGGAAGTATTGTTCAGCAGCATCTTCTTCCTCTCACACTGCACGGATAAACAGCTGGGTCTTTACCGCCTCATCTCTGGAATTGAACTCTTTCAACAGGTTGGTGTGAAACTTTTGCACTTTCCTCCCTCTTTCTGGCATGTGGATCTCATATGTCAGAGGTGCTACCTTGCGTATGACCTCATATGTGACTCATTTCAGGAAACTAGGTGTATGACGCGGGTCACTACTATACAGGATATACGGGTAAGATAGTCTAGCTAGCTGCATTTTCAGATATTTTCAGATTACATGTTTCTAATTTTGAAAGAAAGTGGTTTCATTTCAAGTTAAAGTGTATTGCTAGCTAGCTAGCTAACGTTAGTTGGCTTGCTCGCTAGCTAACGTTACGTGTATGATCATATTATTAATTTGCTTAATTAGTTAGAGCCTAATGCTATCTAGCTAACATTGAACCTGGTTGGTTAACTACCTGCAGATTCATGCAGGGTAGTAACGTCATGAGTTGGGATTATGGTTCATTGTTTAGTTAGCTAGCTAAAGACTCCACTATGGCCTCTGCGTCTTGCAGTGGCCATGTACGCGGCTTGAGATCCTGTCTAGGGTATTCTTGTTGCCTATGTAGATGCCCTGCCCATGACACCGCATGGGCTAGGGTCAAGACAGTCTGTCTCAAGGATGCTGGCCCTTTAAAGGCTTCTACACCATCCTTGACCTGATACAGGATGCCCTTCCCAAGGATAAACTTCCCCTCTGCCAAGCTTTCTTCGCTCCTCTGCTTGCCCTCATCAATTACAAACACTTTCTCAAACCATGGCTTTAAGCTAGTGTTATCTCGCTGCTACTTGCCAATATTTTCTTGAATGGTCATGTCTAACCCTAGCTCTGACGGAAGTAATGAAACCTGTACCTCACTCAATTTGTACCTTCTCTTTTCCTTCCTGGACTTCCGAGACTTCCCTGGCTTAGCCTCAATCTCATCATCAAGCAACGTTAACTTTCTGAGGGCATCCCTAGCAGACCTTGTGGCAACATTACAGAGCTTCGACTGGGGCAGAAGGTCAACTAGAGTTGTCATGTCCTGTTCTAACACCACTGGCTAAGGGAGATTAGGGATTAGGGCAACTTGCAAGAAAAAAATTTGACCATCTACTGTACAGTAAGAAAAACTAATCTCTTTAAACACAGCATATTCTGACCAGGGCCTGATCCTGCAACTGGCCATTGACAAGAGCCTTGACTGTGTGCTCTGAAATGGTAGGTCTGGGCACATAGGACTGTGACTTCCTAGCTGGGCAGCGTGGCTTGGTATGTCCTACCCCCCCAACCCCCCCCAAAAAAGTTCCTCCCTGCTGGAGCTGTCACTTGGCCTATGGTAATTATTAGTGTAAGTACTAGGATTAGTAACAGGCCTACTCTGGCTTGACTAGGATAAGTGCCAGGATAAGTACTAGGCATCACGACCCCCATCATCCCCATTAGACTTACATGTACTTCTGGGTCATTGGTTCCAACAGCTTCAGATAGCTCAGCTGCCTTCTCAGACGTTTTTGGGTGATCCTCCCTAATCCAGACCTCCATCTATGGACACATCATTCTCATGAACTGCTCCAGCACGATGATTTCTGAGATTTGATTGGCATTCTTGCTTGCTGGCCTGATCCACTTACAGTATAGGTCCCTCAACCGTACATACAGCTCTCGTGGGGTCTCGTCATGTTGGATTTCAGTGGAACGGAAGCGTTGTCTGTAGGTGTCACCATTGATTACCTTATCGTAGTTCTCTGTGTGCCTGTCATCCATTCCCATGTAGGCACTTCAGGCTTTGCCGGTCAGCAAGGAAACAAGGCATATAGCCCACTCTTCTTCAGACCAGTGTCAGGCTGCCGCCATTCTTTCAAACGTCGTCAAGAAATGTTCAGTCATCTTCCTTACCTGGGGGGAGGAGCCTTGGAGTCTTGAAGTCAGCCATTGGTGCTTTTTGTCCTGGTTCCTCTTCATCCTCTTGCTCATCTCCGTCTTGGCCGTCTCACCCCTGGAGGAACTGTCTCTGAAAGGTTCTCCATCGCTTCTCTTGGCGCTCCGCTGACCTTTCCATGCGCACGTCTCGGTTGCCTTGGGACTGCAGTACCGCTCTCACCAGGTCTGACAGTTCTGCAACAAGCCCTTCTTTGGCGGATCTTCTGTGTCCACTTCTTGATCATGAGTAGAGCTGGCTGGTGTTGCCTCTTGAACAGTCTTCTTGGGTCCCATCTTGTCTTTGTCCTTGTCTCAGCCTTAGCTACCTGGGCGTGGTTCTGTAAGGAGGCGGACTGGCCGGAGAGGTCTCTAAGGTGCCAAAGGACTGGACAGGAGGATGTTTGACAATGGCAACTGGTCTTATTTTTTTTTCTAGCAAAGGTAAATGGCTGTGTACAGAGCCAGAATCCCCAAAATTAATAAACTTCAAATAACTAGTCCAAACATAAGTATAATAAACTCAAGGGAAACTAAACCCTTGCACTACATTAGCTTAGCATTTTAGACTAGCATAGCCCTGCCCGGTCAGTCAGGCTCTTTATATCATGTGGAACAAATCAACATATCCATTAACTTCAACTTTCACCAGTTTACATATTACCTCATTATACTTTTCATATGCTAATCTTTATCAGTTATACAACATAATATACAACTTCATGACTACCAATTATGTCTAGAAATACACATGATCACATTTCACTACTGACTTGAACAAGCCACCGTCAACAGTGGCGGGAACTCATTCATAAAAAAGGTCTGAATGCTTCGTCACTTCATTTATAACACCCAGGATGAGACGAAGCGAATGGAATGCACATCACGGTAAGTACACAGCTCAGCTTCTGAAATACAAACGCAGTTAGCGACCAGATATCCACAAACAGAGCACAACATAATGACTCTTAACAATACCTCGGATATACGGCGCTCTGCTGCACATTACACACCGGTGCTCAATAAACAATTAAATAGTACCTTGTATTTCGTGATCATTTCTAATGGATGGTTACAGGAATGAGAACCGTCACAGATGTTGAAAGCACCTACATCAGAAAAGAAGTGGCAGATATCCCATAATTCTTACTAAAATGGGACCGGGAAGGCAAGATGGAATAGCCCAATTAATTCCCCCGAAAGTAGGTCAAGTTGTGAACAGCATCACTAGCCTCCTATAAACACATTTCAATAAAAGCAGTTAAAACAAAAAAACGGAAATAACCCCTATGCCTTCTAATAGAACTGAAGACCTAACACAAAACAAAATGTTTCTTACAAGACTTAACAATGAGTGTTTTTAACATTAATTTGCATACTTTAAAGTGGTATTACATTTGCATTCCTAGCATGACTTCCTCCTGCTAAAGAGACAGGAAGCCAGCATGCAGCTCTGGGATGCAACTCTAAAACAACAACAAAAACAACAACAACAACAACAACAACAAAAGCAGGCAATGATGCTTGACTGCAACAGGGAAAGAAAGGGTGAAGGGGGAGTGAAATAGAGCTAAACCCATCCCTGATTCTCACCAGAGTATCTACTACACACACACACACACACCCACACACACACAGAGAGAGAGAGAGAGAGAGAGAGAGAGAGAGAGAGAGAGAGAGAGAGAGAGAGCGAAAGAGAGGTATAGTAGAGGAATATGAGGAGATACGTTTTGGGAATGAGCAAGAGGTGTTGGGAGAGAGAGATGGGGAGAGGGGAATGAGAGAGAAAGAAATGTGCCAGACATGAAAGACTGCCCCTGGCCTTAGGAATCTACTTTACCTGCGAACACAGCACATACACACAGCACAACACATCCTCTTCGGGACAAACATACATGCAAGGACGCACATAGACACATATACAGGTTGGCATGCACACAGGCTTGTGCGCACGTACACATGGGAACTCAATTACACACATAAAAGGAAATATATGGGCACTGAAATAGAATATAAACACCAATATACACATGCAGCACACATACAGTACATTAAGCAGAGACATAAACACACACACAAACATACACACACACATGCTCTCTACTGTATATGTCCTCCATCATTTATATTTCCTTCTCTCCCACTCCTCCTCCCAATCGCCCTCTTTCTCCTCCTCCTCTCATTCTCTCTCTGTCTCTGTCTCTGTCTCTCTCTCTCTCTCTCTCTCTCTCTCTATCTCTCTCTCTC